>CATKWJ010001036.1:0-75000 GCA_949825065.1 Odontocerum albicorne
TCCGGTGCTGCGGCTTACCTGATTTCAATACTCATTCACTATTCAGTAGGCGTCCGTCCGTATTTCCGATACAATGAATGATTCAAAGGAAATATTTGTAACTTAAATAAAATGCCATATTTATTTTTACCTGAATAATTTAGTTTAAACCCTCACTAAAAATGCTTCTTTTTCCAAAAATATTTAAATAAAAAATAGTAATTGTTAATTAAAGGTATGTTTTTCAATTTTCCTTAGTCTAGTTGGCAAGACGCCTGTCATCCGACCTGGGGGTTGCCGGTACCCCGATTTTTTTAAAAAGGGCTCCAGTCGCATAAGTTTTTACATACGGCATCTTAAACATCTTTCTGGTTGATTGGAAGAGATTGCCACATGACAATTAATCCACTTCATTGTAGTGTATAACGAATGTGTAATAAAATACGTATATAATCTTATTCGCAAGGCTTTCGTTGACTCACGAAAAGGAGGCATCTTGAGTAAAATTCAGTTACAATGGAATCAGTTACAAACCAACATATGACTCGCTCCGTCCTTGGCATGCTTTAAGAAGCGACTGAAAAAACTCTTAATTTCTAGTCAGTATAATAACGTGTTTCATTCCTGATTTTTCTTTTCCTTTCCTCTTCACCATCCCTTCCTTTCCTTTTGATTGATGATATCTCATTTTATAAGAAAAATAATGTTCGGGTGATTGCCCGTCTTTGTGGGGTTCGTTGGTATATATGCTCACGTATGTGTTTATGGATTACGTGGGGATGGATAGTCATTTGAATGATTTATGCGACCACGAAACTTGCTTCATTTACTTTTGTCTGGTTAGTTGGAAGAGATTGCCGCCTGGCAATAAGTCCGCCAGATTGTATTTGCAATAAAAAATTTAAATATTGTAAATAAAATTATTTCATATATCGGTTTATTATGGGAAAACACCATATAACAATATTACTGTTGGGAGATTCACAGTCTCGGCCTTACATGAGAGAGAAAGTGAAGTGTCTGGCTGTGTGTGAACCGACCTGGATCGAGGCGTTTTTGGCATCCCTGTGTTCCTAATGGAACGTATACTGGCGGGATCTTGATGAATAAAATTTGAAAATATTTAAAAAATAGATTTTTCGTTATGAAATGCTTATTTCAATTTATATAAACATCGTTAAAATTTGGGTTTGATTCCCGCTGAAACTCAATTTATTTAAAAAGGGGTTCCATTCAGGTTTTCCCTTGCAATATTGGTAACATATTTTTGGTTGGCTGGAAGAGATTTTCATGTAATAATTAATCCGCAAGGTTATACTGTATACAACGAATCTGTCATATAATACAATTATGGGTTAAATTCCAGTTGGATTAAAATTTATTTTGAAAGGATTCTAATCAAGTTTTCACTTAAGGCCTCTTTAACATTTATCTGGTTGGTCGAAAGATAATGTTATATATCAATATACCCGTCAGGTTGTATTATATACAACAAGAGTGTAATGCAATACAAAGATTTTTCCCTGGAGCAGTTATTTTTTATTTATATCGTCATCTACAAATACAAATCAATACGGTTTTTATAGTTCAGAAGTCATCTATTAGCATTATTTTTTCTTTTATCTGTCATTTTTAATGCTAATGTTTTTTTTTAAATAAAATAATTTATTACTGTCAACTTTATTTTGGACTTTGGAAAATTCAGTATATTTACATATAATTGTAAAAGTATTTTACATTATACACGATCCCACTTCACGCGATTTTACTATAATATATAGAAAGCCGATTTGAATTTACTCGATTGAAATAAATAAGCTATGTAGGTCTTACTTAGATTACAACCAATCTATTCTACGTATTTTTCTTGCTCTACAATTTTTCTATAACCATATCGCGTAAAACAAGGGATAACCACATTAAAAATTATTAATTTGATTAGCTACTTTTAATGATTTAATCCACTTCAATATAATTTCTTCAGGTTTAGGTTTAATGGGAGGGATGATTACCTGTTTGATTCTATTTTCTATTAGCTCGAATGATAATTGTGATATAAGTGGCAATTGTCTTTTTTTAAATGATAATTGTGATATAAGTTGCAATTGTCTTTTTTTAAATGATAATTGTGATATAAGTTGCAATTGTCTTTTTTTTAATGATATTTGTGATATAAGTTGCAATTGTCTTTTTTTTAATGATAATTGTGATATAAGTTGCAATTGTCTTTTTTTTTAATGATAATTCTGATATAAGTTGCAATTGTCTTTTTTGTAATGATAATTGTGATATAGGTTGCAATTGTCTTTTTTTAATGACAATTGTGATATAAGTTGCATTTGTCTTTTTTTAATGATAATTGTGATATAAGTTGCAATTGTCTTTTTTTAAATGATAATTGTGATATAAGTTGCAATTGTCTTTTTTTTAATGATAATTGTGATATAAGTTGCAATTGTCTTTTTTTTAGATAATTGTGATATAAGTTGCAATTGTCTTTTTTTTGTTATTCCTTTAGAATATATAATATTATGCTGTTTCTGAGACTGATACATGATCAGAACAAAAAAAAAACTAATCTTCCATTAGTCACTCAATTTTAAAAAAAAATACTAATCTTCCATTAGTCATTCAATTTTTCAACGTAGTACAGAGGCGTTTAGCTTGAATAGTATCCGGGCGCATGGTTATGAATAATAAACCAGGTGTATATGTGGGAGGAAATGCACTGAAGAATGAGAGACACCTAAAAATAATTTACTATAAACTACTTAACTGATTGACGAACTCTGTGGCCTAGTTGATAAGACACGTGTCTTTCAACGGGGAGAAACTGGTTCGATTCCTGTTGAAGCCCAATCTATTTTAAGAAGGGTTCCAGACTGGTTTTGACTTAAGGCATCATCATCTTTGCAGTTAGTAGAAATTGCCACATGGCAATAATAATAAATACTGTGGACTACATTTCAGGTTTAGTTTCATCTAGCAATACACTCGCAAGGTAGTCAAAAGAAACTGTAATACAATACAATACTTATAAATTGCACTTATCAGTTTATAAGTATTGTAAAAATTGCTTAGTGCAATTTATGACAAAGCAATATTTATAAATTTCACCGTGTAGATTGCACTAAGTACATCTACACAGAATAATGTAATGCTATATCCACTTTAATAATGGGTTCGTATTCTGAGTTAGAGCGCCCTTGAGAAGAGTTTGTTCTCTAAACGGCACTACATGTATATAAGGTTGTCCTTTTAGTATTATTATTAATAAAGTATTCCAATTTATTGGTGGAATAAATAGTATTCCACTTCAATAGTGGAATATAGTATTCCACAATTAAAATGGAATACAATATTCCACTTCAATCGTGGAATATAGTATTCCACTTTGATATTGGAATACTATATTCCACTTACTTCAATAGTGGAATACAGTATTCCACTTCAATATTGGAATATATGTTACATATATCATACTATTCCACTTCAAAAGTGGAATTCGGCATTTCATTTCAATAGTGGAATACAGTATTCCACTTCAACAGTGGAATATAGCATTCCATTTCAACAGTGTTATATAGTATTCCACTTCAGTAGTAGAATATAGTATTTCCCTTCAACAGTGGAATATACTATTTCACTTCAATAGTGGAATATACGAGTAGTATTCTACTTTATTCGTCTTCAATAGTGGAATATAGTATTCTATTGTACTTTATTAGTCTTCAATAGTACAATATAGTATTCCACTTTATTAGTCTTCAATAGAGAAATAAGGCATTATTTCACCAAAATGAAGTTAATTTCAAATTAAATGGGTGAATTGTGGATCTAAGTTTAACAATCGATCTAAATTGTGACGTTAAAAAATTTAGTATAGTATATACGTACCACCACACCATGCCCCTTTTAGGTTAGGCAGAGAGGACAGATCTCTACGCTTTGTTAAACTTTTCTAACTATTTCCACTTTTCCTTGGACTACCTATTCCTCGCTCTTCATCCATTTCAGACATATATATTTCTTTCGTAATCTTATTGTGAAATATATATATTCATTCTCCCGACTTCTTTCTTAATTCTACTGTCGAAAAAATTCCATCTCGGAAAAACAGTAGTCTAGTATTCGATTTTTTTACTCTACTAAACATTATAATATCAGATATTCTACGAAAATCGCGCATTTTTGCGATTGATTTATCGACAAAAATAGTACTAAGTGCACCATTGACCTTGTTATCTGCAGCTACACCCTTTTCAACATTTTTCTCTCTCTCTTACCATATCTCGAAAACTTGCTCCTCAAATAACGAAATTCACCAACTTCTTCATATCTGTTACTATTTTCTTTCAATTAACTGTATTCGAGAAAAAAGTTTGTTTGGCGAATTTCTCAGAAATAACGTTTGAAAACGAGGATATAGAGTTTCAAATAAATACGCGGTTTATCATTTTGAACTATTTAGATATGCTACCCATGTATGTATTTTGTTATAACTTCCGAATCATAACAAATAGAGAAATCTAAAATAAATGTAAGATACATCCGTTAGCTTGTTTGTTTTGTAATTTCATTCGCTAAAATTAATATTTGAAACCTTACACGTATGTGTATTACATTAGCACATTCCATACTGTATCGACTCAAAGAGATTTACCACGTTATTTAGAAATATGAGACGAGATTATATTTGAACGAACCTTTTTCAACATTTTCTGATGACCACACAACATATCAATGAAACAGAATAATGTCTGACAAACATTTTAAAATCTCTTTGTTCATTAGAACACAAGGAAATAATGCGGATATGTGAAAAATATATTAATAATATAATAAAATGTTTATGATATATGGTTTAGTCACGTGAAAAAAATTACTTATGAAAGAGTTACGAAAAAAAATCTATTCGAATAGTAACGAAGGTACAGTAAAGAATATAAAGTGCAAATGTAAGTGGAAGGCGTGTTTATTCATTTATTGAATTATTTTTAATAAATTTAATAAATTTAAAGAATTAAATTATATTAATTAATTTAATCAATTTAATAAGTTTTATTAATTTAATTTAATTAATTTAATTTATTTAATTAATTCACCATAAAACACTCACAATAAGATAAGTTAATTCAAATAGGTACTTAAAATTATTAGTAAAAGTTTATCTTAAACTTACATGAAGATACAATAAAGCAGTATTAATACTTACAAAGTAATTCTTTAAATAGGAAGAAAGACCAAGGGAAGTATGGTTGGATCAAGTGGATGATATTTTTGAAGAAAGAAACTTAGAAAGTCAAAGAAATAGTAGGAGTTCTGTGAGAAGGTGTATGGATGTGGAAGAGGCTAAGGATGTGTGGCGGGAAAATGGAAATTATGACGCTCTGTCCTCTCTGCCTATCCCGAAAAGGGAAATGACGTGATGGATACCTATGTATCCAAGAAAATACGAGAATTCTATAAAATCTTTTAAAAAATTGGCAAGACCAAATGAAGTAAATTAAAAAAAACTGAAAAGTAAAATGTCTTGAAAATATTAGCGTGACAGAAGTAAAACATGTTCGATAATAGAATGAAATGGAGATTTGTTATCTTTGTCTATTCCAATATGAATACGGCGTGAAGATAATGATAATTTATTACGAATTAAAATCCTTTTTTTCAATTCTTATCGTGGTTTTATATTTTTCAATCTGCCTATAAATCCAGTTGTTTAATTTGAAGAGGAATTTGTATGAAATTTATATTTTTCGTGAAGTTTATAATTAGTCATTATGATTTATATAAGTATGTCCACTTTCATCATGAATAAGTGTGAGCATAGAACATGTGACTTAAATTTCATCACGCAATCACATTTTTATATTAATACTCTCGAAAGTTCTCAACCTTACTGACATAGTTCAGTAGTAAAACAACATCTCGGTTTTCGTATTGCACATTTTAATTTAAATCTAAAATATTGTGTTAAAAAAACGTTGATACTTTACATTTCTTATTCATTTTATTTATTGTTTTGTGTATCTACATGATTTTACATAATGTATCCGACGGGTTTATTTTTATAAAGCAATTTCTTCCAACCAACCAGCTTATCTTGAATGTCAAGTCGTTTTAATCTATGACATATTTTACAATTTTTTTTTATAAAATCGAGTAAAAAATACTTATCTAAACGATAATGGTAGGACTAGAGGGAAGGAATTCGTTTAAGGATAAGGAAGGGGGAAAAAGGAAAATTAGAATGAAAGGATATTCTGAGTAATGATTTTTTTTTTCAATTATCTTTTGAATGTGATTCAAGATGGTGCACGTCTGATAACTTTTGTCCGTTCCACGGTTACGTCGCATGGACCGCAAAAGAAGATGTGTAACGTAGTCTTTCATTACCTGATCGAAAAGAATGTCTGTGTTTTTGAAGAAAATGGAATTTTTACAAGTACATGAAGGTGAATTCTTCTACCTGAAATTATTACCGTATTTTACGGACTATAAGACGTACTTTTTTCTTCAAAAAGTTGCCTCCAAAATTCAGGTGCGTCTTATACTCGATATTAATATAAAAATGTCCAGTGTTTGATTTAAAATTCTCGCCAGTCTTAAAAAGGGGCATATATTCGTGTCATAAATGGCCATATAGAAAATGATTTGTGTTAATTTTTTGGGTTTTATAAATTAAGAATTTTTTTAGTCTGGCTTTGCAATCTACTCGTAATAATAAAAATGTAATTTTTTTTAAATTGACTATAAATTAAGGTGCGTCTTATAGTCCGTAGAGTCTTATAGTCCGTAAAATACGGTAATATGCTTACCTTTTTCATAAGTATCTTTATTGGGATAAAAATAAGTCTTAAATTTTGTTGACTCATTTTTGAGTATAGTGATCCGCCGTTATAACTTTTGAGTATCGTGATCCGCCGTTTTAACTTTTGAGTATCGTGATCCGCCGTTATAACTTTTAAACCCATATCAAGGATCATCCCCTTTTGTGTCCAGTAACCATAAACAATTCTAGTTCCTCTCACTGCGGACAATGTCCAAATATTAGGAAGACTGTTCATAGGCTGGTTTAAGTCATTTTCAAGAACTGCATCTCTTGAATGATAGAAACACGTAAACATTAATTGTGTACATTTATAATAGATATGTATACGAGTACATGTCGAGATTTGCTAAAATGATGATTCACAAGATTGTTTTAGTGCCAGCATTGGTGTATGCGAGTGAAACGTGGTCATAGAAAATGAATTAAGGATGCCGAGTAAATTCAGTGGAAATGAAAGCATTGAGAATAATATATGGTGCGTTGATGTATGACAGAATAATAAATGTTATTCATAAAGATAAAAATGAGTTAAAAACTGATTAGTTAAGAAGAATGAAAAAGAGCACGTTTAGGTATTGGGTATGTTGAATGAATGTGTGACGAAGATTGACCTAACAAATTGGTAATGCAAGCATAAGTGGGAGTTATGGTAGAGGTCAGGGGTCGGCAAACCGCGGCTCTTGTCATAGGCATTTGCAACTCTTCAATTCCAGCTTCTCCAAAGTAAGGAACTGTGGAGCAGCAAATTCACAAATCTGACCAGCCGCTTGGAAGAGCTCGAAAGAGAGAATTACAATTTGATCAGCATAAGTAGACAGCTGCGAAACAAATGCCTAAAATAGAAACAATTATATTTGATACATGGAATAGTTTGCCTGGAACATATGACACAATAAAAAAACTAGCATTTGCCATTCTCGCAATCTTTGGCTCTACCGATTTATGCGAACATACATTCTCATTAATAAGTATTGCACTGATCTACTGAAGCTTATAACTCCCATATATAATATTGTATAATATTCTATTCTTCTAAGTAGCCTACGACTGTCTTGATTTTATCACGTTTTTTTTCGTCATTTGTATTTATATAGCTACAGTGAAAATTTATTTTGCGGCTCTATGAAAATTTTGAGATTCTGTTTACTGAATATTTGGCTCTTCTTACTAGAAAATCTGCCGAACCCTGGTATAGGTAGTCCGAGAAAATTATGATTGAACCAAATAAATGAAATTTGGAAAGAAGGAAAAGTATGGAGTATGGGAAACACAAGGAGCTGTATGAGAATATATATGGATATGGAGGAGGCAAAGAACGTATATCGTGATAGGAAAACTTGGCATTATATCATATCTGCCTACCCGGACAGAAAACTGATGTTATGATACGTGTGTATGTATGTATGTATTTTCTGTCAAAAAAATGTTTGAGAGCATCTGCTTCACGATCGGTACACACTCATCAAGTGTTCACATCATGCGGTAGACTCGTCATGATCGAATTTATCATGAATTTTAAAACGTTACGCCTGCCTTTTTGAGCTGCATATGCAACTGGCACATTCTTTTTCTCGGTGTTGCTGCGTAGTTAGTTCGCTATGACACTTTGAAGGTTGACTAATTCTTAATTTTAAAGCTAGTTTTGAATCTTAAGAATGTAAAGGTTCTAACAATTTTATTCATCGATAATATATTTATCTGAATTATTAAATTATTTATCACATATTTTCATGTAAATGCCGTAAATTATAATTCTCTATATAATTCACTGGTTCACAGTAGATTGGAGTGCGACTCAAATAATATGGAACCCGAAAAATGCCGAAAAGAGATTTTTTGACACCTTTTTTGCAAAAAAACGTGTATTTTATCCATGGTTCTATCCCACATTTTTTATGGGTATGCATTGTATGCAAGGATATTACCTCTTAATCGTTAGAAGAGATCTACTCACCTGTTTGTATAGTACATATGTGTATACAAATTGCTAACAGGTAAAATAGCGAACCCCTTGTCAAACTTTTGTTTAATGTACCGGACAATTATTTATGTCATCTCATGATGATTTCTTTTGGTGCCGCATTCACGAATAGAGATTTTAAGAGCGTCACCACTCGCACACATAATGACCTTGTTGAATGAATTTTTCGATTTCGACATTTTCCATATTATTGTGAATAGATTAAGGATTGAGCTACATAAAAAACTTTTTAAATGGTTCACTTCACAAGGAAGCATGAATATGATTGTTCCTGTTGTTAATTTTTTTTGTACTCGTATTATGCATTTTATTTAATGTAATTGGGTATCAAATGTAAAAACATATCTATATCAAATGTAAGAAAAAAAAATATATATAGTACATACATACCATCTCGCCATGTCCCTGTCGGGGCAAGCAAAGTCGACAGAGCGTCAGACTTTCCTGTCTGGATACGCATCCTAAGCCTCTTTTACATCCATACACCTTCTCATATAACTTCTACGATTTCTCTGACTTTCTATGTTTCCTTTTTTAAGAATATTATTCACTTGATCCAACCATACTTCCCTTACTCTTAATCTCACACACCTTCCACTCACATTTGCATTATATATTTGTTTTGTTAGTCTTTCTTCATTCATTCGTTACACATGCCCAAACCATTTAAGCGTGCTCTTCTTCATCTTACTTAACACATCAGCCTTAAGTTAACATTTATTCCTGATCACTAAAACCCACAAAATAAAACACACTTGTTATGAATTGAATAATATTCGTATCAGCATTATTACACACAAATCATCACATCACAAAAACCACATTAATATTCGATCATTTTTTAATCGCATTCACTTTGCCATACCTTCTTTGTTCTTCCTTCCGCACACCTTCCATTTTCTTAAATAACATGATTGTTCGAGCGCGCTCTTCTTAGAGAGCTATACAAGTACAATACATTTATAATTTATAGTCTTTTTTCATCTTAATTGCTTTATTTTCCTGCAGGGCCAACAAGCTCTTCTTGACATCCTGTCCGAGCGCGGCAGAGAGCTGCTCAGCCAAGCGGACTCGAAGAGTGGTTCTGTGATCAAGTCCCGCTGCGAGGCGGTGAGCGCGCGCTGGCGTGAGGCCGAGAGCGGGCTCGCTCGGCGCCGGGACGTCCTCGCTCCGCTCGCGTCCCGCTGGGCGACACTCGACGCGAGCTCGCAGCGCCTCGCTGCACCGCTCGGCGCCCTCGCTGAGCGTGCCAGGCACGTCGACCAAGCGCCACGCTCGATCAAACAGCTTGAGGAGGCGAAGAGCGCTCTTCTTGTAAGTATATCGTTATTGATTTTTAAATTATTTAATATTGAGGTGAATCAACTATTAATAAATCACAGTGTACTTTATCACAATAATTAAAAAAAAAGAAGCAGTGAGTGCTTCCTACACAATAAAAGATTAAATAAAAAAATATGTAATTAAATAAACGTAAAGCAACAATCATAAGAAAACAATATATGTTATAAGTTTGAAAAGTGCATACGTTAGCACTCTTACAAAAATACTAAAAATCATCTATATTTAGTCATTAATACAATACGGAACCGTACAAAGGCGGACAGCTCGCCTTGCACCAAACGTCAATCAAATTAATAAGACTTATCAATTCAAAGTGATAAAGAAATACAACAGAGACAAAAATGTCAACATGGAATCAATCCACTATGGTTGTTTTGCACTGACGATGAATATAGGGACAATTCGCGTTCTTCTTTACAAAATATTATTCCTTTCCCCGTCTAAAGATACGCCAAATTAGGAGTTAAAGCTTAAACTGGAAAATCAGTATCATTTTCAAAAACTTGAAGCTATAACTGCTTGTCTATTTGATCAATAATTCTTAAGAGTTCAGAGAATCGTGGTTATTTTTATTTTTTTTGCAATAGAATTATGAGTTTCCCGACGGAATAAACACCCTTCATGTAAGCGAATTGAGTAAACAATGTTAGATCAATTCCATGGTTCTATTTTTATAAAAGTCTTAATAATTAAATCAAGGAAAACATCGAATTGTTATTGAAATAATTCCAAACAATCTTTAATATCCTGTATAATATAATAATGTATTTTTGTTGTTGTTGATATGCTCGTATTTTCACTAACGATCGTTTTCCCGCTTAATTTTCCTTATTTATCACCTTTTGGGTGATTTCTTTTGCTTTGTTATTATTTTAAAAATATTTGTATCAAATTCAGTTTTGTAAGAAAATGTTAAAATGAAACAGTCAAATTTTCAAAGCATGCTTACAGTCAATTAATTATATAGTTCACGATCAATAAACAAAACTTTTCTGTAAATTAGCCTACAGTGGTTAATGCCGTTTAGCATTAAATATATTTTTTATGTTTTTCAAAGTTTTTTTATTACACTTTCGTTGTATACGATACAACCTGATGGGATAATTGCTATGTAGCAATCTCTTACAACCAATTAAAAAATAGGTTAAAGATACCTTAAGTGAAAACCAGACAGGAATCCTTTTTAAAAACTCGCAAAGATCTTTAGCAGGATTTAAGAAATCATGATACTGTGTTCAAATTGATTTATTTTACAGTTTTATAATAACCTAGCGGGTTTATTGCCAGATGGCAACCCTTCCAACCAAACTACGACATACATAGTTGCGAAATAATTTTTGATATTTCAAATGCTCAAAGATCAACGCATTCACGAAAGACTCTTATTAGAGTCCGATATAATTTTTGACGTTTCCAATATTTAAAGATCAACGCAAAGATCACGAAAGACTCTTATTGGGGTCCGAAATAATTTTATCATTTCCAATATTCAAAGATCAGCGCATTCACGAAAGACTCTTATTGGAATCCGAAACAATTTTTGACAATTCCAATATTCAAAGATCAACGCATTCACGAACAATTCTTATTGGAGTTCCGTCAGAATTTTGTACCACGGTTCATCTACTTAACTTCACTTCAACATAATGCGAATATAAGTAGATATGTTGGAATCTTGTTTCCTTCTAAATTTCAGTTGCTGCAATCAAACAATCAATCTATAAACACCAAATGTTAACATTTTACTATTTAAATTGTAAACCACTAAAAAAAATATTGCTTAATTTTTTATTAAATTTTCACGAGAAATGTATGTTATATTGAAATTACCAATTTCCATGGAGTTTGACTAAACATTTAGCAAAAATATATCGTTGGTCTTGGGTCAATTTACATATGATTTGAAGTACAAATTTGGTCAAATTAACATGGGTACAATCGTCTAATGAGACAATCGTCTAATCATCTAACATATCGTTTTAAAAAAATCTAAAATAAACATGAAACAGGAAACAGTATATTGTACATAAATATGCATTTAAGATAAATTGACATATCATACATAGGCGCCATTTATCCGGTTTTTAAAGAGATACAAAACGTCAAACTGTTTTTTTTTCTCCAAAAAATGCAGTTTTTAATTAACCAGACCACAAGTTTTTTAAGCATATTATAATAGATGTTTCTTTTATGATTTTCAAAATATGACTTCATGTGTTTTTTCAATGAAAAATTACTGTCGAATCTATGTTACATTACCATATTGATTGGCCGATGTCCCTGGCTTATATAAACAATTTTACAAATCAAGCGCCAATTTTATTACAATATATTACAACCTCAACATAAAATGTTTAAATTATTGATTACTCACTTCACTAGTTCCCATAACGTGTAATTATTTTATATTTAATTGCTACCTAAATGTGGTCTCCCAATTAATCAATTTAATGACTCTATATTGACTCTATAGCCGTAGGTGATGAAAACTATTGTATATTGGTCGTTTTTTTAATGTAATAGTTATTTGGGTATACTTTTTATATAAATTAATTCTGTTTAATTATATTTTTCTTTGAAATCAAATTAAAGTTTAATTTTTGAGTTGTTTTATAATTCTACAATAAAATTTTCATAATTCTGCAATTCAGTGAGAGTTATCTTAATTCGATTAGCCTTGTTTTGCGGAATATTAGGTAGGTACTCTTTTTTGGAATAAATTTACTCCCATTTAAAGTTTTTATTTACAGTAAATTCAATTATCTTATTAACTAAAATATTTTGTCTTTAGTTATTATTTGTAAAGAATATATATGAAAATATAATTCATATACTAAATTTAGTTTATTTCAAATCGAAAACATTTAAATTGTTTATAATACCTGATCTATTTTGTCCAGAATCAACCCATATATATATCTATACGAAATATAATTTGTTTTGTATAATATTATATATCTTTTCAGCTTTAAATTTTCATTGATAATTCATTGTTTTTATTATTGTTGAGCTTAGAGAAAGTGTCCAATTAAATGTTTGTATTAATTTATTTGCTTTTTGCCACCCAGGATATCCTTGGCGAAACAGAGTCTCTGACACCTCTGGTAGACGAAGTGAAAGAACTCTCTCCTCTTGTGCTGGACTTCCTGAATGCAAACGATTCTCAGGCCGGGCAGGACTTGGAACAACATTTCGAGAAACTCGTCAAGGACCACGACAAGTGAGTGATTTTATACTTGCTACTTTCTTTCACAGTGTCTGACAACTATTTTTAAAACTTTATTAAATATTAATCGAGAACCTCCTCAGATCGAGGATTGGCGCTGATGACCCATATATGTGACAATATTTAATCAATTTTACATCTGACGGTGTGCCCGTTGTCCTCCCGTTAGCTGCTTGATATGATACCTGCAGAAGTAATGCCCTAATACCGTCGCAATCGCATTTTTCTTGGTTGATAGGATATACTCGTACATCTGGTATTGTCGTCACGATCGGAATGGAATCGATTGAACATACCAATTATTTGTAATATCAGCCTTCAGTTGATATTACTTCAGGACCTAGATCCTCTAAGTCTAGACTTCAGAGTTTTTAAAACTTTTTATTTTGATTTGATTCAAAACTTGGCTGAAATAGTGGTATCTTCGTGACAGAGCGTATCTTTGCAGTGATGATATAAACTTAGAATTTATGCAACTTTTAAAATGAAAAAAATATGTTTTTAACAATAGCTTAGTTATCTATCCCATTTATAAACATCCTTTACACTAACTAAATATGGTAAAAAAAGGAGTTTACTACTTTTTCTTTATATCGCGATTACAGTTTGTAAAACATTTATTTGTAGAAACATTAGTAAAATTCTGCAAATAATTTGCTTCTTTGAATTTAAATTCAGTTTCTTCTGAAGTTTTAAAACTTCACCATTTTCAATGGAGGTAAAAATTCAATAGATAATCTATAATATATCGTATTTATAACACAAATCATCCTAGTTTGGGTGGATTGCCTATTAAAAAATTAAAAAAATATCGTATTCATAGTTTGGTTTCAAATTAACAATTTCAAAAATATGCGATTACGTCAGTTTTTACGTTTATTCAGGACATTATGACGTAAGGGAATATAGAATACAGCAGTCAGTAACACAACACACCACACTGTAACGTGGCGTCACACATGGTCTTGTCATTGAATAAATTAACCTTTTATTTTTAAATTTTACGAAATTACTCGTCATCAATAGGAAATCGATTATCTGTCTAGTGAAAAGGTCAATCATTGTTATGTAACTTTTAATAATGTCATCAAATGCTTTGATCCTTTTTGTATCTTCTCTGTTAAAGGCTTATGTCAGACATCGCGGCTAATAATACGACGGGTTAGTTCGTCACATTTATAATTAAACGCCCCGCTGGCCGCCCAAATTGTCTGAGCTGACTACATTGCTCAAAAATTTTGCTCAGAATTTAACCTTTTTACAACTAAGTTATGCGTTAGTATGCATAGATTAACATAAAAACTGGTATAGTAAAATTATTTTAATAAAATGTTGGTCTCCACGCTTGACAACTTTTTAAAAGAATGCCTAGAAATAATTACACACCGAGTCGCCTAAAGCAGTGGTCCCCAACCCCCGGGCCGTGGACCAAATGGTACTGGGCCGCGCAAGGGCCTGCTTAAAAATGAAAAAAACTTTTGAAAAATCGAACATACCCAATAAAACTTAATTATAGCTTAAAATATTATTCCGTTGAAAACCCCTTCACGCTAAGTTACCACCGACCTTCCGACAATACATTCGATTTACCATTAAGTTAAAATATTAAATCTGTTTTTATTCATTTTTAAGGGGTAACTGTATTTTATTTTGAAGGCATGTTTAAACACGATTCAATTAAAAATATTAAATCGAAACACATAAAACTTCAACATCAAAACTTTTAAAGAAAATAGATAAATAACTTTCAAGTGAATATATCTGCAAGATATCAGAATAACATTACGAGTAAAATCCCGATATTAAACCCTAAGCATTCTCAAAATAAATTCTTTTCTCTATCTTGGAAAAAAATACTTTCAACTTTCAGTTGAACCTTAAAAATATTGAAAATACCCATGAATCCAAAAGAAAATTAAAAAATTATCTGAAACTTAATAATCCTTCATTGTTATTATATATTTTTTCGTCGTTTTTCCCACAAACCTTGTGTTTTCTCTACTATTATTCGTCACTATAACTTATGTACCACAGTTGTAAATTTTATTATTATATATTGTACAAATATATAGTTATTAAATTTAAAAAAAAAACTACATTCAATGTGTCCCCCCGCCCCCCCACCAGTGGGCCGCGGTAAAATTATGAAACGTTGACCGGTCCGCGGCGACAAAAAGGTTGGGGACCACTGGCCTAAAGTATCTCTTACTAAATAAATATGACGGCATACAAATATTTTTGAGAAATTTATACAAGCCTGCGTGCAGCTTTAGGAAGTGCTTGAAGACAACCCTTATGGTTGTATATGATCACTGATCATTACACACATACACTACAATCCACCTAAAACCGAATTTATCATACCTACATACATAACGTAAGATTTACAAAGTTTTCTTTGTATTTCGTCTTTCTTGGTACTTCCAGCTGTTTTCTTATCAAATACGTTTTTCTAAACATATACAGATCCGGGGAAGTACCCAATTTAATGGCCGTAACTACCACAATTTTTATTATTATGAAATGTTTATTTTCTCTCTCATTTTTTTATATTCTGTTGTAATGTTGAAATAGAAAACTTTATTGTACAACATCAAGGTTCTTTAATATTCCGACTAACAATTCACTTATTGTAAATTCGCTTAAAATGTTTTGATAAATAATAGGCAGTGAAATTTATAAAATATTTGCTACAAGTGAAATGATGTACTTATTGTAGAAAACAGAGGATTTGTACCATAAAAGCTTTAGTCAATAAAACGAAATATTCGAGTCGTTCTAAATATTTTGTTTTGGTCCTATAGTGCGGAATAGTCTTCATAGAGTGTAAGAAATCTTAAGACGTAGAAACCTTCAAGGACGATAATACTAGTAACTTCTTCTTAGAGTAAGATATCCACTTACTTAAATCTAATATTATGTAGAAATTTTGAGAGACTTAACGAAACAAAGAACTTAGAGAGCGATATTTCATGACACTAGTCATTCCATGAGAGCTTCAAGAATTTGTGTTAGACGACAGCTTCTAAGCGTCAATATACAATATTATTGTATTATTTTATACTTTAGTTGTTAACAGTACAACCTGGCTGGTTTATTGCCATGTGGTAATAAATTCCAACGATCCAGAAATATTTGATTGAGACGTTCAGCAAAACCAAACTGAAATCCTTTAAAAAAAAATGGGTACGAATCAGACCACGGAGGCCGTCAATAGTTCATTTAGATATAAAATTACCTAAAAGCAACAGTTAAATTGAACACGTAACGCCTGGGTGCTAACCGAGTCTGCTAACTGTTAGGCTACGGTGCCGGCACACTAGACGACGCTGTAGAAGTAGAATGTGTCTTTATAATATATAACAGAGGTGGGCTTACATGAGGTCAACGAGTGCCACATTCTGGATTTACATATTATATATAAAGAACCATACCATAGTTACGTTCGCACGTAGTATTAAATACGCAAATTCAAATTTATTACATATTCTACACAAATCTTAATTGCTATATAAAGTATAAAAAATACACATAAGAAAACATAACAATAGCGCAAAACACGGTTTGCGTGGTTTGCGCACATTCAGAGACAGGAGATGCGCGCGCACACTACACATTGAAATCACAGCACACACGTATACACCAATACTTGCGTCTTTGACAAATGCATTCATACATGCGCATCTCGCCACTTAGAAGATTTAGAAAGGAATATCGCGAAAATACAAATATAATGGGGAAAGAAAGTATCTATATTTTTAAAAGAGACATTGGGAACCGCAATTAACCCAACGAAGAGCCGCATGTGGCTCTCGGAGCCGCATTTGCCCACATCTGGTATATAATCTTATAAAAAAGGGTTTGTTACTTTCATCTGCTGTACCGCCACTGTGTTAATTACACGTCTCCGCTCTAAAACGGAAACCCAATTAAACACATGTCATGAATGTCACGAGGTGTGCACTGTGAACGGATAATTCGTGTCACGACCTGTCTCAGCACAATGTCGAATGGTTTCATCCAGTTTTAATACAATCGCGTCATCCGGCGTGGTACGGTCCGCGAGGAGTCAGCCGAGGTTTCGAGATCTTGCTCATTCGGATTCTGGAGATATTTCCGGCATTTGGTTGTTCACAGGTGGCATTAGTTGTAATCGTGTGCTGCGGACATGTATCATCAGTTAATTCATTTCACAAGTATCTTAAGCGCATCAAAATAACTTAAGTAACAGAAAAATATCGTATATGTTGTATAATTGAATGGTTGAAGTAAAATAGGCACTAAGTACCAAAAAAAACTAAGTATGCAGTTTCGTTTTATATGTCATATAGAATGAAACTGCATACTTAGTTTTTTTTGTTTTTTTTTGGTACTTAGTGCCTATTTTACTTCAACCATTCAATTATGGACTTATTTATATCTGAACTGTATATTATTGTCACTAGAAATTATTTAAATATCATTGCTCAGCCAATAAATCGCTAGAAAAACGCTTAATTTTGTTTACGATAGTGATTCGCTCTATTTTATGGTTTCTTTGATCTTCAGAAGAAGCAATTTGAGTTCAGTCATGAATAATGAAAATCACAAAAGTAGGGTCTTAAATTGTGGAGTTAATAGTATATAGATTTTCAATTTCAAGAAGTATGGAAGGTATAGTAGTTTTAGTAAATATTATAAGATAAAGTATAGTACCCGGCGGTAAGTAATACACATCGGACTTAAGAAAGAGACTGTCGCTTTGTAGAGCGTCGTTTCTGTCGCACGATGCGCTAACAGTCCTTACGACAGAGACAACGCTCTACAAAGCGACAGCCTCTTTCTTAAGCCCGATGTGTATTACTTACCGCCACTATTTATTAAATGTATGAATAGTAGAATATTGTACGTGACGAGATGTATAATTGTGGAGAAGGCGTAAGTTGTGTGTTTGAATATAAAAGTTTGGAGATCTGTCCTCTCTGCGTAAACCGAAAGGGACACGACGTGATGATATGTTTATATGTTATTTATCAATCACATTGGTTAACGGCCTCCGTCGCTTAGTTGGTAATACGTTTGAATTCCATCCTGGAGTTTCTGGTTCAATTCTCAATGGTAACAAAAAAAAAGAAAAAAAAGGGGCCTCAAATGCGTTCGACTCATATTGGCGACTTTGCATTCGTGCCAATGTTGTTACTTCTACCTGTGCGGAGTTGTATTGTTAAATTATGCGATGACGAATCGCGAGTTCTGTGCGTACTTCAAAGCTTCAAAAGCCGAAGCCTCGACCGAAGGCTATGCTGTCCCCGGAGACGCTTTTCAATTTATTCGAATGGTCAATTTGGATATGTTAAAGGGTACCATACTAATGAAAATTACATTTGCTAATTTATTATTATTTACAAAAAGAAAACACTACTTAAATGTATCATTTTCGTTCCCAATTATTAAAGATGGCTTAAATAAATATATCATACACACTACATATTTATAAATATTGAAACCACAAACCTTGAATCTCAAGTTGTGGGAAAATATCGAATTTTCAATGCGCGTCGTACAGTCTGCTTGCATTGCATAATTATAAAACATTCGATATAGCTAACGCGTGGACGTTTTCAATGTTGCGTTTCGTCACGCGGACTGTGACAATGCGAAATGTTAATACAGTTACAATGCGACTTGTTACAACGCGAACTGTTCAAGCAGTTACAATACGGCCTATTAAAGATACAATACGATCTGTTAAAACAGTTACAATGCGACCTGTTAAAGAAGTTACGACGTGACCTGTCAAATCAGTTACAATGCGACCTGTTGAATCAGTTATAATGCGAACTGTTAAAGCAGTTACAATGCGACTGTTAATACAGTTATAATGCGAACTGTTAAAACAGTTACAATGCGTCCTGTTAAAACAGATATAATGCGTTAGTTAAAGCAGTTACAATGCGAACTATCAAAATAGTTACAATGCGACCTAATAAAGCAGTTACAATGCGACCTGTTAAAACAGTTACAATAGTAGACCTGCATTATTGATATTGTGGTAAATGGATACTGAAGCGGATTGCCTTGACATTTCGCGTGTCTGATAAAAAAAATATTGACTGTGTGGAAAACCACGGCGATAAATAACTTTCCGGACAACCATTAGCTTTTATCAGCTTTTACCTATCGGATGTTTATCAGT
Source organism: Odontocerum albicorne (assembly GCA_949825065.1). Lineage (NCBI taxonomy): Eukaryota > Metazoa > Arthropoda > Insecta > Trichoptera > Odontoceridae > Odontocerum > Odontocerum albicorne. The sequence continues at coordinate 19,538 of CATKWJ010001036.1, forward strand.
CGCTTCTGAAGTGGCTTAGTCTAATGGGGGCTTGATTAATAACAGCGTTAATGAGGTTCAACCCATAATGTTATCAATTTTCTTAACTGTAGTGAATTTTCCATTTATTTCGAATTGTAATCCAAAATATTATAAACACTCGTGAACTGCAGTTTAAAACAAGTGTTTGAAAGTCGTTTTTAAATATTTGCGATCACGTTGCCTTTGAAAAAAAAACCACTTTGCTTATCGAAGAGAAAAACTCTCAATATGTCCTCATTAAATGAAACCAATGCATTTGAAATGTGCATACTCAAAATAATGCTAAGAATGCTTTGAATGGATTTGGCTTTGGAGTGTTTTCGTTGCTCTTGAAAAAACTTTAATCGAAAAGTTGGACCCTCAATGTGTCCACACTAAATGCTTGGATGCATTTTATGTGGATACACACGAAGTGGGCTTATGAAGTAGCTCTAATTTCCTCATAAGAGCTGGACTCTAAATTTACTCATGAATATCAAACTTATCAAGCTGACTGTCTTACGTGGTTATAAGTATGATCAACTACATCTCATAAATAATAGGTTAATCAAAAAGTTTTGAAAGCAACATCTATGGAGCAGTAGAAACCAAAATTTCTACGCCATTTTAATATTTCATATTTCATAAGAACGTACTCAAAATTTCATTTCGATCTTTCAATTCATTCCGTGGTATATGGTATGGATTCTTATAACATCAGCACATATATTTAAAAAAAATCGAAATGTGCCGGAACATGACATATATTCTGGCTTTGCAACATCAGGAATTGGACTGAGTATTTGGGAATTGATTTATCTGGCTTACGACAGAGTAGAGTGGTTTTTGCTCTGGTGATCGTCAATGTATAGTAAGGGGGACCTGATATGATATTGGATGAATAAGAATAAAATAAATCTGTATAATTAAAATAATCATTTCCCACACATCGATTGAACTATGTTTTTTACAGTTTGCGTTTGGTTTCGTTTGAGTTTTTGGTTTATATTGGGTATCTATTGTAGAATATCTAATTAAAATGTACTAAAATTCACAACTCTATTGACACAATACCTTTTAGTTAATTTGTTATGTGTAAATGTCATGTAATATAATATTTTCAATAAAGTAAATTCATGCATATTAATTATCTTACATTTTCATTTGCAGTTTCTGAACATTTTGACCAAATATTGGCAAAATTAAATATTTTAATCAAGTATCTAAAAGCTTTTTAGGTCAATAAATATTTAAAGCTTTCACGATCTCGAGAAGAATATAACGCATTAATAAATAAATTTATGGGTATATTTTCTTTTTCACATTCAAAATATTTGTTTATCGTAATTTTTTTTTAACTCACCGCATGGCAGTTTTATTTTATATTGCGTCATCTAATGTATTTAGGAATCCAGTACTTTTATATACAGAAAATTTATGTTTTCAGTCGGTATCGTAGTGTGACTCAGAATTAGTACGTGGGATGCTACTGAATATCACGAAGAGCAAATAATACAGTTATTGAGAAGTCATATTATCTTTTAATTTGTTATCATTTAAAAAAAAATCCTTTTGCTGTTTATAATTGGCAATTTTTCAACTGTTCAAGATATTTAAAAAAATTAGGTTTATGCTACTTCATTAAAAAGGGATCACGGAAAAGTATAAAACAGGTTTAATTTGCAAGAATGAAAAAATACTATATACCATATACGACCTTCGTGGTCTAGTTAGTATTACGCCTGTCTTCTAATCAGTACCTTGAGCGTTCGATTTCCGTTGGAGTCGAGATCGTTTTAAAAGGTATTCCATTCTGATTTTTACTTAACGTCTTTTTAACATATTTCTGTTTGGTCGGAAGAAATTTCTACGTGGTAATAAGTCCACCAGGTTATAATAAATATTTGCAGGGTAGGCGGAAAGAAAAGATCTCCAAAAAAATTATCCGAGCACATTTGTTAACTTCCACTCCATCTATACATTTTGTCATGTACTCGTATGTGCAATATTAAGATTATTATTTATATTTCTCACTTTGCCGTCTTTCAAAATATGATCCACTTGATTCAGTCACGCTTTCCTCAGTCTACCTCTTCCACGCACATCTCGCACTTCTAACGTGTACGTTCACTTAGTAACTTTTTCGTCATCACTTCTCCCCACATGTCCAAACAATCTTAAAGCTATTTTCTTCCTTATTTTTAAAACAAGCGAAATATGATCTGCATCGATTTATTATTTTTTCAAACAACTTGGTTTCAAGTTTCAAGACTAGTTTCAGATGAAATTGCCAAAAACTTAATAATTTACTCTAATTCTAGCAAGCAGTATAAAAAGGATACTATTTTCGTGTTTTATTTAAAACAAACTATAAAAAAGTTTTTTAACGACTGTTTTCACGTTTAAAATAATATATATTGAGTCGACGCAATGCTTCGTATTTTTGTGTTCATTGCCATTGGCATGTTGTGGAATTAAGATATCGTGTAAAAGAAAATAGTTTTTAACACTAGAATGATATTCCATCTTTACGAAAGCAAAGGCTAATCATTATTAATTTAATCATTAAAAAATATGTTTTTGAATAGACAATCTATCGTAAAATGCAGCCGAATTAATAAATGTTGCTAAAATGCGTGCACTGAGGAAAATAAGCAATTATGTTATAAAAACTTTCCGTAAGAAGTGAGCGAGTGTTATTACCTCTCCACGTGTAATAATATTTGCGATTAAGAACTGTGTTATGTACCTAGTCTAGTGACTAAGCCCAAATACTCGACTAGTAAAGCCTGAAGACAATATTGTCTCCCATATCTTCATTGTCAATTCAGAATTGTTTAGAGATAACATACAAGTCAATGAAAAGACGGATTTTAATTATATTTGCGATCAAGAACTATATGTTCTAAAAACTCGATTATTAGAGCCCGAAGACAATGTTGTCTTATATGTCCTCATTGCCCATTCAGATTTGTTGAGAGGTAACATACAAGTTAATGAAAAGAGGTATTTGAACTATTCGTATATTTGCGATCAAGAACTGTATGTTCAGTACCTAGTCTAGTTATTCTAAGCCCAAAGACTCGATTATTGAAGCCCGAAGACAATGTTGTCTTATATGTCCTCATTGCCCATTCAGGTTTGTTGAGAGGTAACATACAAGTTAATGAAAAGAGGTATTTTAACTATTCGTATATTTCCGATCAAGAACTGTATGTTCCGTACCTAGTCTAGTGATTCTAAGTCTAAAGTCTCGATTGTTGAAGCCCGAAGACAATGTTGTCTCCCATGTCTTCATTGTCAATTCAGATTTATTGAGAGGTAACATACAAGTCAACGTAAATACGTATTTTAATAATATTTCCGATCAAGAACTGTATGTTCCGTACCTAGTCTAGTGATTCTAAGCCCAAAGACTCGATTATTGAAGCCCGAAGACAATGTGGTCTCCCATTTCTTCATTATCAATTCAGATTTATTGAGAGATAACATACAAGTCAACGTAAATACGTATTTTAATTATATTTCCGATCAAGAACTGTATGTTCCGTACCTAGTCTAGTGATTCTAAGCCCAAAGACTCGATTATTGAAGCCCGAAGACAATGTTGTCTCCCATTTCTTCATTATCAATTCAGATTTATTGAGAGATAACATACAAGTCAACGTAAATACGTATTTTAATTATATTTCCGATCAAGAGCTGTATGTTCCGTACCTAGTCTAGTGATTCTAAGCCCAAAGACTCGATTATTGAAGCCCGAAGACAATGTTGTCTCCCATTTCTTCATTGTCAATTCAGGATTGTGGAAATTTACCATACAAATAAATGAAAATATGTATTTTAATTCTTTTTTACAATATTTTTTTCAAAAAATTTTCTAATACAGCAGCTTATAATAAAAATATTTGTAAATTATTACGTCGTCATCAGTCAAGGTCTAGAAAAAAAATGTCAATAAAAGTTTATCCACGGCAATTGAAACGAAAAATATAAAAAAAGTTTTTTGATCAAGGATTATCATAACATAATATAAAATATTGCTGCTTTCAGTTATTTTCAGAAATGTTCATCATGCACTTCTCGCTATTGGGTTATAAAATAAATTATTCATTTATTTTATTTACCTTACTTCATTCTGCATAAGATAAACGGTCAATATCAGATTACCAGAATCATTTCCAGCCCTGAGACAGTTGGCTTACACCTGCGAGATCAATATTTAAACATACATAAACAACGCAAAGTCCAAATTTTGGCCACTCGTTAGATTCGATAATTCTAACAAAAATATTTATATACGAGGCATATTCAGAAAGTAAGTGTACTGAATTTTTGTAGGTTACAATTTTTTTTATTTAAACAAAAAAATTACGTGGTTACCGTAGTACATATGTAAGCTATTTTTCGACATAGTCGCCATTCCTCTCAATGCAGATGGTGAAGCGGGGTATCAACTTTTTGATGCCTTCCTCGAAGTAGTTTCCCGCCAACCCCTCCGTCCACTTCTCCACCTCCTCCTTTACCTCCTTGTCGGTTGAAAACCTTTTTCCACCCATGTGCAGCTTCAGGGAGGTAAAGAGATAGTAATCTGAAGGTGCTAGGTCAGGGGAATGCGCGGGATGGTTCAGGACATCCCATTTAAACGAGGCGAGCAGTTCCTTCGTGGCGTTGGCCGTGTGTGGTCTGGCATTGTCGTGCAGCAGGCAGACTCCCTTTGTCAGCATGCCTCTCCTCTTATTCTGAATCACCCTCCGCAATTTTTTTAGGGTCTCACAGTATCTTGCAGAGTTGATGGTCTCCCCTTGAGGCATATATTCAATTAAAATTATGTCTTGACAGTCCCAAAACACGGATGTCATGATTTTCTTGGCTGAAATTGTGGTTTTGAACTTTTTGGCGGAGGGTGAAGAGGTGTGGCGTGACCGTTTTTAAACTCGCGACACCACTTGTACACACTCGTACGATTCATAGCTTTATCACCATATGCAGTTTTCACCTCATTATAAACCGCAACCGGAGGTTTTCCCTTCCAAACGAGATAACGGATGACACCGCGTATTTCGCACTTGGCGGGAGATTGGATTGACATTTTTCACGAAACGTGTTGTCGCGTTGACACTTCTCAACGTACTGACCTCAAACCGGTCTCGTTGCGGAGGGGAAGGGTCAGGCTACACGGAAGTGTAGCCAACATGTCGAAAATAAAATCCATCCGGTCGTGAGAGCCTCAGTACACTTACTTTCTGGATACGCATAGTATATTGATTGGCACAGTTTCATTGGAAACCCGTGTATTCAAGCCACTGAGCAACAAAATATAAAATTATTGTAAAATCAAAAGTTGATAATCTGTTATCTTTATTATCTTTTTATTTGTTTAGTTATTAATGCTTTATAATTAAATTTTGTGTGCAATATTTTCAATCTTGTATATTTTCTTCATCGTATTACTTAATCGTCTTGCATATTAAAAATTTCAAAGTATAACATTTCATGCAAGATAAATTTCAACAATGTAACAAATAAAAACGTAAGTTACATTAATATTATATATGAGTTTGTCAGCCACGCTTCGCGAAACAACTTGAATTTTTTTTTAATCAAACCTCAATTATACCCTCATGGCCCCAAACCTCGTTATATAATAATAAAAGTTCTTCTCAGAGGCGACTTGAGTCTATCTATCGTAATACTAAGGTCAAATTCTTCTTCTTTTTTTTTTTCATTGATATTAGGTCCTTACATATGAAATTGGCGTTTTGTTTGGGAGGAACATAAAGTTGATTTTTTTTTAATATAATATATTTATTTAATCAAAGTATGTACCATTGCTATCTATGCACTTTTGCCATCTCATAGGTAGTTCATCGATCCCTTTACTAAAAAAACCATTCGGACGGGAATCAATAAAATCTTTGAAGTCGGTTTGGACTGCCCCATCGGAGTTGAATTTTTTCCCTTGCAAGAAGTTATCCAAATTTCGAAAAAAATAGTAATCTGTCGGGGCAAGGTCCGGAGAGTACGGTGGATGTCTTAGACATTCCAATTGAAGCTCTTCTAATTTGGTAGCCGTCTGTTGTGCAGTGTGTGGTCTAGCGTTATCATGAAGCAGCAGTGGCCTAGAGCGATTAACCAGCCTCGGTTGTTTAGCAGCTAGCTTTTCCATCATGGTTTGCAGTTGCTGACAATAGACATCTGCCGTAATCGTCTGGCCAGATTTAAGAAAACTGTAGTGAACGACACCAGCACTAGTCCACCAAACGCTCACAAGTAACTTTTTTGGAGTCAATTTTCGCTTGGGACATGGTTTGGCTGGTTCGGCAGGGTTCAGCCATTGCGATGCGCGCTTCCGATTATCATACAGGATCCACTTTTCATCACAGGTAATGATTCGATTCAAAATCCCTTCATTATTGTGCCGGTTGAGTAATGCAACGCAGCAGTCAACGCGCGTTTGTTGATTTGCTTCACTCAATTCGTGAGGTACCCACCTTTCAAGCTTTTTCACCTTCCCAATTTGCTTCAAGTGGATTAAAACAGTGTTATCACTAACACCGCAGCCTGCAGCTAACTCGGACGTGGTTTGCGATGGATCCGCTTCCACAATAGCCTTCAATTCTTCATTATCAACTTTGGTCTCCGGCCGTCCACGGGGCTTTTTCTGCAGGTCGAAATTTCCAGAACGAAAACGTTGGAACCAAAGACGCACTGTGTTTTCTTTTGCGGCACCGTCGCCATACACATCATTAATCCTTCGAGCCGTTTCTGCAGCACTGGTGCCACGGTGGAACTCGTACTCGTAAATAACGCGATATTTCAAGTTTTCCATTTTGTAAACTGAGTGACGCAAAGAAAAAAAACAATTGAGGAAAAAACAAATGAATTATAATTTTCGAAACACAAATACTTGAGTAAATAGCTGTATAAATTTTAATTTGGAATTCCTAACCAAAGAGAAGATATTTGAGATCAAAGTTGCCAGTACGGCAAAACGCCAATTTCATATGTAAGGACCTAATACATCGTTTGTTTTGCCGTTTAATTTGTGACATCGTTTGTCTTTTAATTTATAGTTGATGCACTTACCATAAAGGTGCCAAAATAAGGTGTGTTTTATTCCGTCACCGACACCTCCATCGGCAGACGACAGCCTTCCTCCATAGGCAACCGCGTATCTCCCATATTTATCATATATATGTATTAATATTTTTAAAAAGTCACACACGTCTCCCCATATACTTATATATATACACAACATTTTATGCTTTATTCACCATCATCTCGCCTCCATTATTTTTCACTCACACCCATCTAATATATATATAACCGTGTGTGACATCGCACATCCACAATTCTATGTATATTCGTATGTAATATTATGTATATATCATCACATTCATATAAGTATTTAACGTTCTTATTATTTCTCATAATCATTCATCAAAAATTCAAAAAACTATCCTTCCCCGTCTCCTAAAAAAGAACCAAAATATCCAATTAAATATCATATCAGTCAGAACTTATCCGATGAAGAAGTAAGGCGTCCTACCATTGGACCGAGACTCCGAACGAGATATTCATCACTTGGCGTGTGTTTTATTCATTGAGTATTTTATAATAAACAAATTGAATTATTATCAAAAACAAATCGCTTCAAAAAATTTTTTTTTCTAACTTATCAGATTATTAAATTACGTTTGAATCGACTGATTAACTTTTTTATACGATGTTTTATTATAAAATAATTTTAACTTAATTATTTGGTGTGTAGATAGGTAAATCGACTTTAAATAATGTATTCCGTGAAAACAAACAATTCAGAAGTAAGAGTATTGTCCTTATCTTGTAATGTAAACTGCGACAACTCGTTTGCCATTTCTGCTCAAATAGATTTTATTCAAGGCCAACAAAATTTTCAAAACATTTTTACTCCAGAAACATTTTTTTATCGCTTTCTGAAGTTACTGATTGTTATTTAAATCTACCAACACATAAATGATTATTTGGCACGAAATAATTATCATAGTTATGTTCGAATATACTTAACCAACTCTTTTGCCTATGTTAACATGGGTTTGAATATCCTGCTTGACATGTACCCTCCGTGAATGCATCAGGTGTACAATATTTACCAATAATACAATATCAAGCCTAATTTGTCTGAATAAATATCAATAGTTGATATCACTAATTGAACTGAAATTTTAATTATGGGATTCATTAATTTGTCTAAATTAATCGTTGGTATAACTAATTTGTCTAAATAAATATTTATTATAGGTATAACTAATTTGACTGAATAAATATAAACTGTAGGAATCACCATTTTTTCTGAATAAATATTCATTTTAGGTATCGCTAATTTGTCTGCATAAATATTAGTTGCAGGTATCACTAATTTGTCTAAATAAATATTTATTGTAGGTATAACTAATTTGTCTGAATAAATATTAACTGTATGAATCACCATTTTTTCTGAATAAATATTCATTTTAGGTATCGCTAATTTGTCTGCATAAATATTAGTTGAAGGTATCACTAATTTGTCTAAATAAATATTTATTGTAGGTATAACTAATTTGACTGAATAAATATTAACTGTAGGTATTATCATTTTTTCTGAATAAATATTCATTTTAGGTATCGCTAATTTTTCTGCATAAATATTAGTTGCAGGTATCACTAATTTGTCTAAATAAATATTTATTGTAGGTATAACTAATTTGTCTGAATAAATATTAATTGTAGGTATCATATTTTTTTCTGAATCAATATTAATTTTAGGTATCGCTAATTTGTTTGCAAGTATATTAATTGCTTGTATCACTAATTGTCTCAATAAATATCAATTTAATGTATCACTAATTTGTCTGACTAAATATGAATTGTAGAAATCATATATTTGTCTGAATGAAAAAAGTGAATTATTTTAAATTAGTGCGAGTCAAAATAACAATACGAATATCTCGTACGATATGAACCTGAGTTAAAAAATAATTTAAGAAACCACTTTTTTTACAGTGTTTTTTTTTAATATTACTTATCAGAAGATGTAATGAATGAATGTACTCGTATATATTCATTAATGAATATTGCCCACCAGTGTGGTCTGAACATGTCTCAGCTTGATCGTGTTTACCAGTGCTAGTGGCCTGGTAGTGTGCTACAATACTTGCATGACGCATTATACGTGTATATTGTATAGGTACATCTCGTACTAGTTGGCGCCGTTTAGCTATTTTGACAATCCGGCCCAACGCATTACATCACTACACATCGAACATACACTATTCAAAGAATACACAAGCTGGTATAATACAGTTGTATGACGACAGCAGAGCAGACGCTTGGCTCGGTAGTCCAGTTTTTTGCCAAGGGAGGTTCTCTCCCTCCGCCCAGCTCCGATGAAATATTTATTGATTGAGGGGGAATAAAAAAAAACATCAACGCTTTCAACATCAGACTGAATGAATTGTGAATATTTATTTCGCTGCGTTGAAAAATATAGGAATTTATTATATCTAGCGTTTCTAAAATAACAATGATGCTCTGATTCTGTCCAAAGATATCAAGATATACGACTTTTCTCCGGAATCTTAAGTTTTTAATTCTTCAGTAAATTTTATTTGCTATGTGTAGACATAAAAATAAACAATGAAAATAATGTTAAGAAATTTAAAAGCCTTTCAATTATACGCAAAAAAATCACTGTAGATTTCGGTTACAAATATCTTATACTTTCGTTGTATAATATATCACACGAGTATATACACTATAACCTGGCGGGCTTATTGCCATTACAATATATTCCAATCAAACAAAAATATGTTAAAGAGGCCTTAAGGGTAAACGAGACTGGAATCCTGTTTAAACATCAGGGTTACTACGGGAATCGAACCCGCAACCTTCGGGTTGGAAGACAGACGTCTTACAAACTGGGCCATGGAGGTCGTCTTTATAAGATATTATATTTATTAAGTTTGAAAATTCTAAATTGGCAATACACCCATCAAAATATATTGAATATAATATGTGTATTGCACTTTACACATTTAACAACATAAAATAGATAACTCAATAAAGAATTGATCGTAAAGCTCATGACGTCAATCGAAATTCACTTTCAAACGAAATTATTTACCAATCGTTGTTTTCTTCGTCTCAGCGTTACAATTTCTAAAACCATGTGATTTACGTGGCCTTTTGACGTCAGAACAAAGATATCTAAAAAAATCCCTGAAACTGGAAATAATGTTGCACGTACTGCATTTCGGCGCCTTTCTCTTTTGCGCGCAGACATGTTCTATATTGAACAACCTTTTTGAGGCTTCCACCATCCTGTCTTTAGTCTGCCAGACAGATTGCGCAATCAGAATATTTCGCGTGTCTAGCCTTCGGCTTTGGCCAGAGATTTAACATTGGAGTGCTCCAAATTAGACAGTCGATGCGTAGTATGCGATAACATCCCTAACTTAATTAAATTTGTTTTGTGTTGTTTAACTTCTAATTTAATAACATATACGAAATAGGTACTAAAGATTCTTAAGTCTTATTGGGTTTGTTTCAATTGTTGTCTTTCAATAGCAAAAAAAAGTTTTTTTTTAATTTTTATAATCGGTAATCCTCTCAAACTGTGATGATTTGTGCCACCAAATTCTAGTCATTGTGCTATTTTAAGAGTCAATATAATTAAAACAATTAAAAAAAGACAATTCTAGATCATTTAAAGTTTCAACTGATTAAGCTTAAAAAATTTAACAATAAATTTATAAGTGGAAAAGTTCCTCGAAGAAAGAAAAAAACGCAACATTCATTGGACGCGATAAAGATACGACTTTTAGTAAATCAAATCTATCTCGCAAAAGATAACCGAAAAATACATGGTCTATTGTTTCATCATCGTGACCACACTTGCAGCCGGGATTTGTTATAATACCCATTCTGCAAAAGTGACTAACTACTACGCTTATTAATTCTTATTATATTAAACCATGGTTTAAAAAGGATCGATTGTTGGATTGATTTATATCTAGAACCCTTATTTATTTATGATTTTACTAATTGAATCAAATTTTTTAAACCCTTCGACATATGTATTTTTTTAACATATTTAACTTTATTTGAAACGAATAGAAGGTTTATTCCGATTTGAGAAAAAAATTGATTCGAGATATTATATCGTGATCATTCCATAGATAAAGTAAACTCAATATTTACGGAACACAATAATCTCTTTTAGATATCGATATAATAAACAACACGAAAAATACATTTGTTTCTAAACTTTAACGATCCATGAGAAAAAAAAATCGAGCAAGACCGCGCTGTTCTGGACGGGTGAATGTTATAGTTTCACCTTCGAAAATAGCTTTTATCGCTTCGTATCCTTGACAGTTACATTTTAATGAATTTCCCGGCGCATTTCTGGTGTCGCTTCACACAAATATCTGTCCGGTTCGCCGCGTACGTCTCAGAGAAATATTTCAGCGATGGCGACCGGCACTTTTCCAAGCGTGACATCACCGGGTATGAACAACATTTGCAGCCGGAGTGGCCGTGCATGCGAGATCCACATTACGTTGCGTCGCAAGGAATCATTTACACATCATCCATAATAATACACAACTCTATGTGAATCGACTGCAAAAATATTGTTGATCAACTACATGCAACTTTTTTCTAAATTACCCAGCAACATTCAGGATTCCGTATAGTATAAATAATACGTATTGTTTTCCTCACGATTGATGCAAATTGTTGGTTTCTCTCAAACAGTTTCTCCATTTAGATCAAGATATTATCCATGTGGTATTGCCTAGTCTCTTCCAAAAACCTCTTATCGAACGACTTTATCAGTATTCTTTTATCTTGGCAGATATTATCAATTTGAGCTAATTCCTACATATATAAATAAAGTGCTGCTTAGTGAGGGTCTGAACGTAAATATTTATAGTTCAATAGAAACTGTAATACCATTACGGTATATTTGTATTATGTGACGTGGCCTATTTACGAATACTTAACCGACTAATCTCACAAGTGAACTGAAAACTCGAAAATAACCCAGCTATACACATATACTTGACACGTGTGCTGCTGCGTTTATTATTATTAGATAATTAGGCATTCCGTCCTATCAAGAGGATGATGAATGTCAATAACAATTTAAAGGAAAGAAGGGAGTATAAGAATATGCGAGAAACTGTTGTAGCACTAAATATTTAAGGAGGATTGAACAATAAATTCAGATATGTGGCTATAAATTAAAAGAGAATTAAGTGCAAGTAGGTGGGACATGTTGAACGGACTGGGGACATTCATAATTGAGTTAAGATTATAAGCGGTGCGTAGAGGATATTCAAAGAAAACATGGTCCAGGGTTTCCTCACCCATCTATCTCACATGTGAATGAAGGGCTTTCTTTTATATGGATTTTAGAGTCCCAGGTATTCGGCCAACTGGTAAAAAAACGTTTTTTAGCCTGCAATGTGATACTTTGGCTAGAAATTACCTAGTTTAAGGTGGAGAAACCGGATAGAAGATTTTTTGTATCACTGGAGATGATAAATATCGAGGCCCTACAACTGCCATCTGAACTGAGCTTGGAACCATATGTATAAATTTGTGCATGGTAAACCTATTTTAAGAGAACTGTCGAATTGAATTTACTATTGGTAATTTGGGGGCTAAATATGAAGTTCTTGCTATAGTCGATATGTTCTATATTGTGGGAGATTTAAATAGTGACTTCGAAAGGAAATTTATAATATGAATGTAGTTTGCATCGGGATTTTTTGGAATTTAAAGAAGATAATAGCTACTACGAATACATATGGCGGGAATAGATTTTTTAAACCAGTAGCAAAGAGAAATTAGTAATGATTATTTAGGGATAAGAGAATGTGTGCTTATATTAAATCATTTTGAAATAAACCTGTCCGAGAAATATCGTCTTCTAAGGTAAAGAGAAAATTCCACACACTCAACTTTAAAGCATTAATAAGTGACAAACTGATTGTATGATTAAATATCAGAATAAAAATAATAAAAATTACGAGTTTTTTGTGTCCAATAATAAAATGGTAATACTCGCAAAAAAATAACACCATCGATTTCTTTTCATTCCTCGTCACATCTAAAACTTCCCATTCTATTTCTCATTTGATCATTGCATATAATATTCGATTCAAGTGAATTTGGAATTTTTACTCAATAACATTAACTTGTGGCATGGAGTTATTTTATTTAATATTTAACTCCTGTTTTGAAATTGACCGACAAAAGGACAAATTACAATTTAAGTATACTGGCTGTATAATGTTGATTATTACTTTATGTGATTTTTTCCTAAAAATGTATCATATCGACTGTAATTTTACTAACATCAGTTTGTCGTTACTTGACAGGTCAATAAACAATAAATAGAATGGAAAATCAATTATGTTTACCCTAAATTTAGATAATGAACCTCCTACGTATTGGCAAAGAGTATAGAACATGAAAATTATCATCTGTGGAGTCATTTCATTGAAGAAAGTTCATTTTTTCAGGAAGTTACTTAATTCCCTCTCATTGTTTTCAAATCGATTGACAATTTCCTTTAACTATTGTTATTTTCGCATGGCGTTTCTTTTACAAAAGAATTTATTCATTATTATTTCGAAAAAATAATCAAGATACTGATGAAAATCTGAACAAATCCTTATTTGAAGTAAAATGTGTCCAAAATGGTAGTGAAATTCGGAACGTTTATGTATTGTTGATAGCAACATCTCTCCTTCGAATGCCTTTAAGAATTTATTAGTTAAATCATTTTTTTTAACCACAAGAACTATTTTGAAACAGTATAACCCTAAATTATATCAAGCATGCATGAAAATTCTTTCTTTTGTTATTTAAATATTTTTTTTTAAATCGAACTTAAGAATTAAAAACCACGCTTGGAATTCAGTGAGAAAACACTCTCTCTTTTCTTCAGCGTATGTATTTTTAGTTTTGTGCGCTTTGGAGTAATCTAATTTTATCTATGGCCCAATTACACATGTTTGTGGTACGAACTCACACGCCTTGAAATTTTTACTCGGATTTCCGACACATACGTATAAAACGAATCAAAATTCACTGTGTAAAATATAATGGACTTAACCCCATTTTTTGTCATCGCCTTATTTCTGAAATGATGTTAAGTTTAGACGAATCGTCACCTCATTTAGGAATAGTGGATTTTCTAGCGATAAGTTCTTTCAGCAACGACATTTCACGAACCGCAAGGTAAAGCGGGCTGGGCTATGTTTAACTACAGAATATTGTTGAAGAACTTTTAGTCAACATAGAAGTATGGATAATTTTCGAATTCGTTAAGGCGGTTGAAGTGTGTTAGCGAATTTAGTAAGGCGAATTATTTTAATGATCACTCAAACAAACAAAACAAATATTAAGTTTGTGACGTTTTTTTTTACGTAGCTTAATTTTTTATAAGCATTTTAATATTATATGTATAAGTTTATCTTCAATCTAAAATGCGAGCGTATACCGAAAATAACTTAAGTTTAAACAAATATATACCGATTTATCGTATACATGTGCTTACATGTTGCATTTCAGGAAATATACACATATTTATGAACTATTTTGGCGATATGTACTGCCCAACAAGATCACCCGACTAAACAGGTTTATTTTTATTTTGTTCTTCTAAAGACAACGTATACAACGAGCTACGAATCGAATTTATTAATTAATATACAGGGTGGCGCAGAGGAAACGCATGTTTTTTGAATGGTTAGTATTTTGCAAAGAGAGGAAACGCATGTTTTTTATTTAAGCATAACGTTGTTTATTTTTAGGATAATTGTTTTGATTAACAGATAAATGAAGTAACAATATTGCACCTTTAAATTATTTGTAAAAAATAATGTCAGGCAAGTGTTGCCCTTCTTCGCTCACTGAAAGTTTCTATTCGTCAAGACATCGAAGGAATACCAGAAGAAATGTTTGTGAGAGTGATGCATAACTTTCAAGAGAGGCTGCAGATATGTGACCGCGAAGAAGGGCAACACTTGTCTGACATTATTTTTCACAATTAATTTAAAGGTGCAATATTAGTACTTCATTTACATGTATTAACCAAAAAAATTTTCTTGAAAATAAACAATATTATGCTTAAATGAAAAACATGCGTTTCCTCTCTTTGCAAAATACTAGCCATTCAAAAACATGCGTTTCCTTTGCGCCACCCTATACATATATTTGCAAAAAAATAGATCTATAACTATAATAAGTTTATATTTTCTCAAAAAAATGGACTTATTACAGGTTTAAATCCATTACGTTACACAACTGAGGGGCTTATTAAATACTTAACTATGTTTTTACTTTACTCTTCATATAAAATTGACTTATTACAGCTATAGATCCATTACGTTACACAACTGAGGGGCTTATTAAATACTTAACTATGTTTTTACTTTACTCTTCATATAAAATGGACTTATTACAGCTATAGATCCATTACGTTACACAACTGAGGGGCTTATTAAATACTTAACTATGTTTTTACTTTACTCTTCATATAAAATGGGCTTATTACAGCTATAGATCCATTACGTTACACAACTGAGGGGCTTATTAAATACTTAACTATATTTTTACTTTACTCTTCATATAAAATGGACTTATTACAGCTATAGATCCATTACGTTACACAACTGAGGGGCTTATTAAATACTTAACTATGTTTTTACTTTACTCTTCATATAAAATGGGCTTATTACAGCTATAGATCCATTACGTTACACAACTGAGGGGCTTATTAAATACTTAACTATGTTTTTACTTTACTCTTCATATAAAATGGGCTTATTACAGCTATAGATCCATTACGTTACACAACTGAGGGGCTTATTAAATACTTAACTATGTTTTTACTTTACTCTTCATATAAAATGGACTTATTACAGCTATAGATCCATTACGTTACACAACTGAGGGGCTTATTAAATACTTAACTATGTTTTTACTTTACTCTTCATATAAAATGGACTTATTACAGCTATAGATCCATTACGTTACACAACTGAGGGGCTTATTAAATACTTAACTATGTTTTTACTTTACTCTTCATATAAAATGGACTTATTACAGTTATAGATCCATTACGTTACACAACTGAGGGGCTTATTAAATACTTAACTATGTTTTTACTTTACTCTTCGTATAAAACAAAAATCAAAATTATTCCAAACAGTGATGTTATATTGGTTATTTTTTACTAAGGATAATTTCAGCAGAGTTCAAGAAACGTTACAATTATTTCAAATACTTTAAAATAAATGTTTTTAATAATTTACTTCCAATTACCTCTTTTCTAAAAATAAAATATTCATAAGATTACACGAAATGAAAACGTTTTCATCAGAACATTGTTCATTTTTAAATTTTTTCTCAAGCTATGCCTGTCCACAGTTTCCTTTTATGTCAAACACCATCGCTTGATATAATTACGCCATAAATCACTTTCGTTTATTACGGTTATTTTGCGCGATAGCAATTATGATCTCATAAAATTGGTATATAAATTACGTCATTCCGATTAAATTCTTTATATATTACGGCTCGTTTTATCCACACTGACCTAAAACTATAAATTTATGAATGGTATTTCTTGGTGAAATTTAATTCAAATATTTACATACATATTTTGAGTTACCAGCCTATGCATATAGTATATGCCCCTGATAAATAGATGAAAAGGACGTGGTTCGACATTTTATTCGTATTGTTCTTAAAATATATAGTGCTGACCTCATCGTTGTTGCAATATCTATACACCTGCAACTTTTTTACTATGGATTTTTAACAGCATAATGATTTGAAATATCACAAGAACATTTTGTTCCAAACAAATTGACGATTGTGCAGAATTATTTCGAAATAAAATATTAATTTAAAAGCGCTTTATTTTTTAAATTTATATGACTGTTCATTAGCGAAACTTAAAAAAATATTAGGACTGAAAATAAGCCATACAACACCTGAATTTAAAATGAATACAAAGTCGACTATACACCAGACTTTTGGTACTGGCAATGTTGCCTTTTATGTTGTGACATATATCAAGATTGAGACGATCTCCGTGGCCTTATTGGTAAGACGCCTGACTTCCAGTCCAGGGGTTACGGGCCCAATTCTCGTTGAAAACCAGATTATAAAAATATCATTTAAGTCTGGTTTCCATTTAAAGATTTTTTTTAAATCGCACTGATTGGCTGAAAGAGATTGCCACATGGAAATAAGCCGGTCAGGTTGTACTATATACGAGGAAAATGTAATACAATATGTTTATAGCTGAAATTTACAACGAATTTAATTATTTTTTTTTGCGAATAATTTAAATTTTTTTTAGTCTGTCGACATTGTTTTCATCGTTTTTTTAATAAAATACCAGATTATTACGATCAAATAATGAGGCAGTGTTAAGGAAAACCTAAGCCTTCCCTCGCATCTAGTTGTTAGTCATTGTTGATATTTTATTTAAAAACAAAGATAATATTTTTATACAACATATATTTATTTAATAACTTTGGGATTTATCCTTCCGTATGTTCTTCTTTGTAACCCATTTTCATCCAGTATCGGCTCTGATTTCATGCTGAAATGGATAAACTTGTTCATCAATACAAGTCATTTCAGCAAGATACAAAATGTACCGTTTTTCCTCTTTAGTAATTTTTTGGTAAAGCGTTTAATTTAATATTATCTCAATTATTAAAATATATTTCCTCAAATCACGGAATGTTAAAGGGATCTGAAATTAAATTTTGATGCCCGTTTTAAAATAATAGGGCACCAACGGGAATCAAACCCACAACCTCAGCGTCTTACCATCTAGGTTAAGAAGATCGTCCTTACTTTTCATTAGCTGCATGTTAAGTTGTCACCAATCGAACAATTCTAATAAAATAATTGATTGTCCTGAAAGTGTTTTCGTATTTTTAGGTCTTGTATAAACGCAAAATTGCATCAAATATTCGCGGACGGTGGATTTCGATAATTTCAGTATTTTAGCAATATCTCTTGTCGTAAAACGCTGGTTATTCTCGATTAAAGCCTTAATTTGGTTGTCAGTGGTAATCGGCCTTCTAGAGCGAGCATTATCTTCTAGTTTCCTAAAACCATTACGATTTTTTTAAATCACATTTGATACAAATGATCGGCTACTGCATCATCGTCATTCACTGTGCATATCATTTTTTTTTAATTTCTGTTATAAAAACACCCAACCCCAAAAAAAACATTTATTTTTTAGAATCTTCAAAAATATCCAAAAAAAACTCTCAAGCAATTTGAGTAAACAATGTTCGAAAATTTATCTAAACCATTACATTTCATACTAATATACATTCAGCGCGTTTGAAATAAAGTTAGCAATGACAGTTTTGCCCTTACGACATCTATCGAGAAATCCGGAACTACTTTTTGGACAGCCCAAAACTCTCTCACCTTTGAGTTGTTTACAACACGTGTTACTTCCTACATGACAAATACTGTCGTGTGCCAAATAAAAACATTCACAAAAAAACCACTACGCCTTGACGAGAGGAATTACATAACGAAAACAAAAACTATTGGCATTGATGCAATTAAAACAGTCACAATTTTAGCAAATCTTTATCTTTTCCAAGTTTTTTTTTGCCACATCTTCTGATTCATTCACGTTGCGCTAGTTACAATTGCTAAAGCCATATAATTTATATGTCGACATAATAAATACATTTTTATAGTCATTCATAATAAATAGTATGTTCCTTATCGTCTTTGTTAATCCTATGATAATATAACAGAATCGTTTTATATAATGATAGTATGTTTATACGAAACATGCGATAAATAATTTTATCTTAGTTGATTGAAAACATTAGTTCAGTTTTTGACATGTTTCTAGTAGATTTCGATGTAGCTTCAAAAAAAATAATTTTTTTTTTGTATTTTAAATACATATCATCACTTAGTGTTCCTTGCGGGGTAGGCAGAAATAAATAATCTCCATACTTTTCTTTTCACTCACACAACTTTCGATTCCTCCACATTCATTCTATTATTCATACTTTACTTCTTTAAAAATCTGATCCAAACAAGTTTGCCTCGGTCTACATCTTCCTCGCGTACCTTGTACTTTTGACTTGTATACTCGCTTAGTAATACTTTCGTCATTCATTATCTCCACATGTCCAAACCATATTATCACTCTTTTCTTAATCTTTCTTTAAACATACATTTTATGAACGCAATATATTATATGTCATCATTCTGCTTTCTTTTATACATTTACATTTTTTTTCTTAATACATACACGGTTCTTCAGAGCTTTAATATTTCATTATTGTAATTCTTAAATAATGACTCATCCCCCAATATGCAGCTATTTCTTGAACAGGGGGTGAATCCGTACTCGTAAATTGAGAAATAATTTTCGCAGAAATAATACTATAAACTGAACTTACATCCCCAAAAAGTAAATACGTCAATCTTAAAAAAAATCAAATGCTAAACAAATGAAGTTAACAAGTGAGCGATAGGGTCATGCTTAAAAAAATTTGCGTTGAAATTTTAAGTAAATACTACAATAACGTCTTTGAAAGCCCTAATACTTCTAATAATTACGCAAACCTTAACAACCCGTAAAAACTGAAATCATCCCTCAGGGTGGCAATATTGCCCCCATTAGGAATAGCTACTCTAGGATATATTAGGACTATTTTCAAAATGAACTATATTTTTCAAGTTATCCATTAAAAAAACGACATAATTTATAATTTCACTTTTTTTTTCAGTTATTAAGTAAGGTCCGATCTATTTTTTTTTTCATAATTCGACCAAGTCATATCAAACTTCGCGCTTTTAGTATTGTGATTTCTCTACTATCGAGTCTATATCCCAATAGCGAGCAATTTCCATTTGGGCCAGTCTAACTTGTTAGCGGTGTTTACAGTTTGTTGAATAGGTGAAGGCCAAGGCCGGCTCAGCCCCGAATATCAATCGTTCGAGTAATTGCTTCTGCCATGTGACCCCACAAGCACCGGCAAAGGGCAGTGTTTGTATACACATTCAAATGTTCAACTGAAAAGAGGAAAAATCTATGAATCGATATATAAAATAGTGAAATACATGAAAATCATAGGAACTCCTGTTTGAGTGTGACTTTTCTTGCTTTAGAGTGTAAACTTAATATTGTATAAAAACGTTATTTTAAAATCATTTTTAGCGATATTTGAACGTCATAAAAATGTATCGTTTTTATTCCCAACAAAATTTTCAGACATTATAATATCTTGTTAGAGGAGAAGCATGATATTTTCATAAATCGATATTGCAACTGTTGGTGAAATTATTGGCGTTTCATCGTAACAATTTTTTTTTATTTTAGCACTTGTTGCCGTGTTGAGTTGACTTAAATGTTGACCGACATTTAGAAGGCAAGCTGATATCAAACATGTTCACATCTTCAAGCTGATGTCAAAAATCTGAAATTCGGAAATGTTTTTTGACATCGCCTTGAGGACGAAAGCTGCAACACCTTCGAAATGTCGGCCATCATTTGACCCAACTCAACGCGGCAACAACATCGAAAAACACATTTTTTTAAATAATAGGTATGACCGAAGTCATAGGTATCCTTATACCCTCGAACACTAGGCGGAAAAAGTGGCTGTGTCATTCGAGGGGAGTAGCACAGCGCGGGATTCGAACCGACGACGTTCCGCACGGAAGTCCAGTGCGTTACCGCGCGGTCATGCACCTCCAGTTTTCAAAAAATAGAAAATTCCAGATTTATAACAATTCAATATTATGTTTGTTTTGTGTTATTTGGGGGTAGTTTCTAGTTTATTAGTTTAAGTTTTCAAATATTAAATTTATGTATAGCAACAACAGTTATCTTACATAATTTATTTGTCATTAAATCGTACTTTTTTAAGATGACCTCGATTTAACATAGTAAAAATTCAACTTTAAGTACCATCTACATAAATATTTCGATCTTTACCTCTAAAAGTGCGTACCGAACGGTCTGCATACGAGTATACACATATTATACATAACATACTCGTACATGCGAGTTTTGGAATGACAGTCGTGCGAGCGAGAGCGCGCGATAGGACTTATATTTATCCTGGGTGGCGCAGGCGGCGCGGGCGGCGGCTCGGGCGACGCTAGCCGCCACTGGGTGGCTGGAAGTGGTGGCGGAAAGATCCTCGACGCGCCGGAGCCGGATATAGCAGGTGCCCGCCGTACTCTTAACAACCCGCTTTATCATTTCCGTTTAACCGATACGGAATATTATTTCACGCGTTTCATTATCAGTAACCAGTTGCCTATAATACATTATTTAACCAGTTACCTACAGTACGAGTAAGCTATTATCAGTTACCTGTGTACGAGTATATCAGTACACATCAGGATCTTCACACGTTTCTACAGACATTAACTATAAACACACGATCTAATTTTTACGCGCTCTATGGATGCTACTTTTTTTTTATATAGACGTCGATCCAAACGTTATTCGTGTTTTTGCGATTTATAATCTAATTTCACTTCTTCGAATTATACCTGTTCCATATCTAATACATATTATGTTTGCACATTTCTAAACAATATGCATAATCTATGTAGGTAATATAATCATTGCTTTCGGACCTCAACTGTCGTTACTATAACCATACCTACGGCTCAAAATTATCGTTTATAGTTTTAAATTTCAGTTGTTATCTTAACTCTTATTTGTTGATTATTATCTAACTTTGTTGTTACTATAATCATACAGCTCAAAATTATCGTTTATAGTTTTGAATTTTAGTTATCTTAACTTTAATCTGCTTTTATTGTTTCTTACTATTTAACTTTGATATTTTTGTTTGTTGTTTACAATTTGACTCATATTTATGAAGATTACATATTTTATCTTATCTCGTTTTGGTCAGAGTATTCATTTGCCCATTATTTAAATCAATTTTACGTGTGCAAATCGGCATTACAGTGGTCAGCTTTCGTGTGTTAACATCTCGGCCTTACTACTAGTATTTCTTTCCGTTAACTGGTGATATATTCTTACTACTAGCATTTCTTTCCGTTAACTGGTGATATATTCTTACTACTAGCATTTCTTTCCGTTAACTGGTGATATATTCTTCTGACTTGTGAACATTCATTTTCATAGACTATTTTTTAAATTTTAATGTCTATATTTATACATGTTTTTATATCGCTTCCCACTATTTGCCAACTTTATAACATTGTAATTTATAAGATTTGTGCCTTATAGTCTTTCCAGCCTTTCCACTGTTATAAGTTTTTTCGGAAAATATAAATTCTCTTTTTACTTCGGTACAATTTTAGAACGTATTCAACTGCATTCTCCTTATTCCGATTTCGACAGTTTTATCAAAGTCGCTCTGATCATCACATACATAGGAAGTCCTCGGTGCAATGGGAATAGTGCGAGGAGTGCAGGAGTAGAAGGACTCGAGGAGGAATAGCCACCAAGGGCGAGGTTCCCGAGCAGCGCGGCGCGGCGCGAGAGTCGCGCGGGTCACGCTATCCCGCTCGCGCTGCCGCTATTTTTACTCGATATCAACATTGGCAAACGCTGGTTTGCGCTCTGGCGCATTATTTATATCCAAATAAAAATAGTATTCGTCTAAGAATTCCTACAAGTAAACGTAATGTGCTTCTAGCGTGACTTTGTGTTTAAATTTTTCTGACATTGTTTTAATTTTTACTGCGCATTGTTAGAATATTATCTCATGGTTAATCTTTTCTCTTCCACAGGCTCCTCAAACTACTGACGGGTCGATTGAAGAAAGCTGACGAAGAAATAGCTGAAATTGCCGAGACGCAAAAGCGTGTGGCGGCACTAGTGAATCTAATAAACAAATTACTTGGTGACATTAAAAACTTTAAAGTGTTCGGTGAAAATCAGAAAGTACTTGAAAGTGATTTAGCTAAACTGAAAGATAGTGTGAACGAAGCTAAGAAGGAATCTAAGGAAGTGTTAGATAAACCGAATAAGAAATATAGCGATCGTCAACAGTCCGTACCGTCGGATTTAGCTCAGGATCTTTCCGCCTTAGAACTCTTAACGGAAACTCTCATAAGCGCAATGGAAGAAAAAGACCGCGAATTCAAGAGGGCACGAACTGTCCGCACAGATTATGCTGCAGATGTCGAGGAAGTCCAAGGATGGCTGCAGCGAGCGGAACTCAAAGTACAAGATAGGTCATCGGTGCCCAAAATCCTCAAAGAAAACCTGCAACAAATACAATCAGAGATCGGTCCCATCGGTGATAAGCTCGAAAGGTTGACTCAAAACGGGCGAATCATAATCGACAACAGCCATGACGAAGCTGAAAAAGAATTGATTCAGTCGACAATAAACAATTTGACCGAACAGATGTCGCAGGTGAAATCTTGGCTCGAGGAGAAGAAACAGAAGGTAGGAGACGCCCTTGATGCGTGGGCGAGATTCCTGGCGCTCAATGAGGAGGTCCGTCAATGGGTCGAGGAGCAGCGAGAGTTCCTAGCACGCCCGCTGCATCTCACCACCCTGCAAGACACGAGGCAGAAGCTCAACGAGTACTCGGTACGGCCCTTGCTTCTTGGATGTTTACTTCATGTTCCTTATTCGATAACGCTCGCAATCTTGATTATGATATTTGTATGCCGTAGTGAAATATTTCAGTTATATATTATTTTCTTATCAGACAAATCCCTCATAAGCGTTTGCGGTGCGCTAGTTCGCGGTTGATTCCATTGGAAACATGACTGCAAAAATTGGTGCATTTAACAAAAAAAATATTTACACGTTTTGACAATATATAAAATGTAGTTTTTATTGATATGTGTACTAATCATTTTCATTGTTTCAGACTACGTTGAAGAGTTGCAAAGCGCAAACGAAAAATTTGAGCGAAATGGCTAAAGAGCTAGAAAATATTGAACAAACTGCGAGCGTCGGAGATTTACCGAGAATGTTAGAAGCTACGGAAGCTGCTAAAGCAGAAATAGAAGTTCGACTGATGGAGAAAGTAAACATATTTTGTTAATTTTATATGTTTCTTTATTAATAACGGATGCACTTATTACTGTATATTTATTAATAATGTTTATATAAATAATACAAAACTTTTGACAATTTTCCAGAATGCTCTGCTTCAAGAAACATCAGAGGAATGGGAACAGTGTGAAAAGAAGATGAAGGATATTCGCCATTGGATCGAAAAGACTCAACAAACTCTTGAGTCACCTCAAAATAAAAAGAAATCTTTGAGGGACCAACTTGCGTTAAGAGAAAAGATCTTGGCCGATATTCCCATTCAGAAGACCAAAATTTCTATGTCAATCGATAAACTAAACGTAAGTCTTGTAAATACGTATATAATGACATTAATTGAGTCTTTAAATTGGATCGTTTTTATTAGTGAAAGCAATTAATAATGCGATTCGTCCAGACTATCTGAACTATATGTTTGCTAGATGTGTTCGTTGAAAGGGGAAAATAATAAATAGTCTTCTGATACTACTCGTATAAGCCGTGCTGATCCACTGCATATTGAATGTTTTTATTCAAATGTAAATGTGACTATGGTATCATACTTTTGATGCCTTGCTAGTCCATTATATATCGGTGTTTATTGAATGGTGTAGAAGGAGAATACATCTTCAGAATCTTTGTATTCTAAGTTCACCTTATAGAATAACATTCAAAATCCCTATATTTTGTTGTAGTTCACAACTCGTTGTCTTTATCGAAAGGTAGATGTGATTACGATATCAACCTTGTTGATGCCTTTGCTTCGCAGGTCCACTTCAGGTCTGGTATAGGAGGGGACGAGTCTGTGGAGCGCGCCGCCGCAGAGCTGTGCCGCGAGCTGGAGAGCGTGGGCACGATGACACGGTCGCAAGCCGATCTACTGGAGCGGGCGCACGCGCAGGTTGAGGCACATGCTGCCGAGCTGCAGGCGCTGCGGGCGCGGGTACTGCAGGCCGAGCAAAGGCTGCGAGCCACGCTGGCACCCAACTACAGCCCCAGGGACCGGGAGCGCGCTGAGCACGACCAACAGGTATGTTCGCATACATCCTTTCTCCAGAATCGTTACAATCCCAATAAAATATTGTAGCCTTAGACAAGGAAGTCAAACACTCCAATTGTGATAAAATTTGTTGATCGGATGTGAAACATGGTGATCGGATGTGAAACATTAGCACAAAGTTGAACACATTTTCTCGGACAGAACAAAATCTAGAGATCGCAATGAACCTGTGGATTTTTTTTGTTATCTTTTCGAAGTAAATAGTATGTTATTGTCAAAGTTGTCTAGATAAAGCACATTGTCCACCAATCGATAACATTTGAAGTGTTTGAATTTCTTGACTTAATCAAATTATATTAAATGATTTAAATGCCAAACAATTCTATTCTCGTATTTTGGGGTCAAAAATTGTTATTTTGGTATATTTTAAATACATCAAATATCATTAATGAACAATTTTCAAAATTTTTAACTATCCCTTATATACATAATGTATGTGGCCAGCGATCGTATCGAGGAGTTTCGATAAAATGCGAGAAATTCTAGTTTTGTGTATCATCCATCACTTGAGCGGGGGTCCGGGACGCCGCCCGCCGCGGGCGCGGCCCGGGCCCCCCTACACGCACACAGGGCGGGATCCTCGCTCCCAGCACCTCTACTGCATCGCTTGGTTCTGGTCTATCACCTGGCATCATTCACCACGTTCTAGTGTAGCTTGGTATGTGGTGGAGGTAACGCTTGTATCACTGCTTGTATCATCGCCAGCTGCCAGCATTCTGACCAGTGGAGGTACTTCCGAATGTTTATCAAAACACGGGATGTTTGCAAAACACTTTCTTATCATTATTTATTTTATTATCTTCTTTCATTGGCTTTTTTACATTTTATTTCAAAGTTATTTTTGTTAACGTCCCTTGTTTTATTTATTTATTTTTATATATATTTTTTCACGTTGCATTTTTTTTCTTTCGCTTTTTTTCCTGTCCCGTCCGCACACTTTCCTCGCGATCATTTTTCCTTTTGTTTTTTGATCATTATCCTCAATAAGGCGTGTCGCGAACAAATCAAATCACTGCAAAGTAAAATACAAGCTCGAAACGAGCGCATTAAGTTGCTCCTGCAGCGAGGGGCTCCCGAGGCGGAGCCCTTGCTGGACACTTAGCGCGGCGGCGCGGGCCGGGGGCGCGCCGCCCGGCGCCCCGTCCCCCCGAGGCCGACACATACACCCACACACCGATACACTCAACACGAGCTAGCTACTCACCTATTGTCATCGCTGCCACTAGTCAATGTTCGCTCCGTCAATCGGACGCGAGCCATACCTAGAGAAATTTTATTTAATCGCTATTCAAATTGAAATAATTTATGTAAACATCACTGAGAGAAAAAATAATTGGGGTTCAGGCACTCCATCAGAGCACGGAGGCGTGGCTGCTGCGTATCGAAGAGCTGGTGACGCTGATCCATCGCGCGGACCCTTACTACTCCCCCGCCGGCCTCGCCGCGCCGATCCCGGCGCTGGCGGCGGCGGGGGGCGCCTCCGCTTCCTACGCGGCGGCGCTTTCCGCCCACTCAACGCCACCACCCGAGGCGGATGAGCGACGCGGCACCCTGCCCCGGCCCCACCACCCGCAGCCCGAGGCGAGCGCCGCGGCCGCCCGGCACGCGCCCGTCTCTGCAGACCCTCTCGGACCGGCTCGGAAAGATACCGACACGGAGCTCCCACACGAGCCCGATGAGAATGAGACCGCCTTCAGCATGATGATGCATTCCGCCGAAAAAGTCAAACAAAATAGACGGAACCGTTCTCCAAGAAGGCGAGAAACGCACAAGAAATCGAAGCAGGTCAGCAAAGCGGAGTCTTCCGTTTCGCCGAGTGTAGAGAAGCAATTTATTCAAAAGTCTGTCGGCAGTGCATCAGAGATGATTCCGCACCCGGTAGACGCCAAACGAAGTGCTGCAGCTAAATCTCTGGTTTCAATGACTCCGATCACAACTAACACCGGAACGCTCGCAGTGCCCCAAGAAACTGGTCGGAGTCGTTCCAAAAGTCCGTTATGGGTACCTGGATCCGCTACTTACGCCGATATTTTAAAGGGAATAGAAGAAAAAAGATTGGCTATGAATGCACAAAATAACGTTTATAGTGAATCTTCTCAAAGTGTTACTTTACGGGAGGAACCGTCGATCAGTGTATCATACCGTGAAGATTTAAGTGAAAAAAATCGTGAATATAGTGAACATCCCGAGCCTATTGCGACTCGAGAAATTATTCCATCCCCTGTAAATCAAAATGTGTCGCATAAAAGTTATAGTAAGTCTTCCGTTAATGATATGAAAGTAGTCGATAGTATGGTTCGCGAAAGTGTGCCTTCTTATTCGACTATCACGAGTGATACTGAGTGCCAAAGTGATTCTTATGCTATGCAACATTTTGATGATTACAAAATGCCACCATTAACTTACCCCGCTGAGTATTTTGCGGCGCAAGGGTTTCATCTTCCTCAACCGATGCCCGATTCGTTTGCGGGAATCCTGCCCCAATCTAGTGATACGGTAATTTCTCAGTCAGATTTAGAAGAACCTTCTGCGAGTATAGGCGTTTATCTTAGCCCCTCGGAAGAAATTATCGATTGGGCCTCTCCAGAAAACGAAGAAGTTTGTCGTATTGAGGAGATAATTGAAACTGAAATGAATATTTCCTATAAAGAACGTAGTCCACCGACAGAAAAAGAAATGCCAATGATAGTTCCTCCTAAGGAAAGTAACGTGCCGAATATTTCGTATGCGCAAATTTTAGCTCAAGGCTTAAGGAACAAAGCGTTCCAGCCATCCAGTCAGTTACATACCAAGATTGACGCTGAACCATTGACTCAGCTTCAATCTGGAAAACTTGAAATGTCTCAGTCGAGTGCTGAACGAGCTACTCGACATGAAGACAGAAAGAGACCTATCAAAGAATATATGGAAAAAAAGAATAAATTTCAAAATAAAAATTTGAGTAATCCAGCCACAAAGCATTCTAAAAAAGAATTTGTTGCTACGGATGCTCCCAAACAGATAGGTAAAAAACGAAATGTATCGAACAAATCCCGATTGGAATCATCAATCATAAGCTATGATACAGACATGCCTATTGATATTGGAGAGTCGCCAAAAAGAAAAGGTGATATTGATATGGCACGGCTGAATAATAAGCAAGAAAATATTAATAAAAAATCTCAAACCACTATTCTACCGTTATCTAATCAACCTGAGTCGAATTCAGTTAATACAACTTTAATCGAAAGTCACAATCCAAATAATCAAATCGAACCTGCGCCTATTCATGTTGACATTGTCTCGACTGATAAAGACGATGCCGTTTCAATTACCAAAAAGAAACACAAAAAACCAAAAAAACGCGACATCGATGATATCGATTTAGCTCTTCAGGAATTGGAAATAAAAGATAAAAAGAAAACGAAGAATAAAACTCCCAACACAGGAGATGAATCATCGGAAAAAAATAAAATCTCCGAACAGGTTACTATCGAATGTAAAGAAAAAGCTAAACCTAAACATAAAACGAAGCAGAAAAAAGGTCACAACGATAACAAATCTCTCAACGCGTCTTATGATACGACAGAGAGTAGAGATAACCAAAAAGATGCCGAAACTTTACTTATCAGTGTTGATTTACCGAAAGATGAATCAGTCTCTATTACTGAAGAACATGTTGAAAATGTTGTGCAAGAGAGCCTAATATCGGACCAAGATCAATTACCAAAAGAATCGAAGAAAAAAAGTAAAAAGAAGAAGCCCAAGAGTAATCAAATATCTAATAAACTATTCGATTCTGCTGTAGAAGCAACTTTGGTCCCTTCAGAAGAGCCTACTACAGATGTTATTCCCGTAACGGATACACAAATTAGCATTGTCGAAAACAATGACCAGGTTGATAAAAACGCGACAATTGAGAGTCCAGCAGTTTTACTTACAGATGTTGAGTGTGTAAAAAGTATTGCTGGTGAAACTAAACAAATGGAAGGTAAAAAAAGAAAACCTAAAAATAAAAATTCTAACAAACCTTTAGAACCTTCAAATAAAATGGCATCGTGCATTGTTGAAGAAACAATTTGTACCGATAGTATACTTGAAACGACTGCAATGCATTCTGAAAGCACACAACCTATTGCAGTACAGAATGAAGATATTGGAAAACAAAATACTTCACAAGATCTTTTAGTCTCTGAATCTATTATAACAGACATCATTGATCAAAGTATTCAAAATGAATGTAAAATTGCATCTGATTTACCTACCCTTGACGAAACTCCACAAGTAGAAAGTAAAAAGAAAAGGCATAAACATAATAAAATTCATCACAAACTATCAGAATCGACTCCTGAAATATCTGCAATCACTCATGAAGAAAATGTCGCAAACAGTTTAATTGCCGAGCCTGTCGTTTCAATTCATTATGAAGGTATTCAAGAAAAAGATAACGTTTATCAAAATGAACCTGTTGAAATTCCCGTCATGACACCAGATCTCTTGGTTTCTGAATTGCTAATCGAAAACATTGTTGATCAAAGCAAAGAAATTGAATGTAAAAGTGTGCTAACAGACGTTCCTGTTGTTGAATGCCCCATCAATACTGATCAAACTAAACTGGAAAGTAAAAAGAAGAAGCACAAAAATAAAACTCAACACATGCCATCAGTATCTGAAATTTTTGCAACCACTCCAGAAGAAAATGTTGCACTCAGTGTAATAGCTGAGCCTGTCGCTTCCATGCACTATGAAGATATTCAACAAAAATATAACGTTTATCAAAGTGAACCTGTTGAAATTCCCGCCATGACACAAGATCTTTTGATTTCTGAATTGCAAATCGAGAACATTGTTGACCATAACAAAGAAATTGAATACAAAAGTGTGCCAACTGAAGTTCCTGTTCTTGAATGTCCCACCAATGTTGATCAAACTAAAGTGGGACTTAAAAAGAAGAAGCACAAAAATAAAACTCAAGACATGCCATCAGTATCTGAAATTTCTGCAACCACTCCAGAAGAAAATGTTGCACTCAGTGTAATAGCTGAGCCTGTCGCTTCTATGCACTATGAAGATATTCAACAAAAAGATAACGTTTATCAAAATGAACCTGTTGAAATTCCCGCCATGGCACCAGATCTTTTGATTTCTGAATTGCAAATCGAGAACATTGTTGACCATAACAAAGAAATTGAATACAAAAATGTGCCAACTGAAGTTCCTGTTCTTGAATGTCCCACCAATGTTGATCAAACTGTGGAATATAAAAAGAAGCACAAAAATAAAACTCAACACATGCCGTCAGAATTGGAACCTACTCTTGAAATTTCTTCAACTTCTGTTGAAGAAAGTGTTGCAATTAATATAGTTGATGAGCCTATTACTTTATTGCAGTCAGAAGACATTCAACATAGACAAGACGTCTTTGGTCTTAACGAAGAAACAGAATATCTTACCATTAAGGATAATGCTGAAAAAATAGATAGCAAAAAGAAAAGGCACAAACATAAAAAGATTCATTCCAAACATCCGGAATCTGTGTCAATCTCGGAAACCACCTCAGAAAAAAGGGTGACTGTCGATGTAGTTGAAGAACTCGAAGATATTCAACCTCAAAATGTTGAAAATACTGAAAAAATAGACACTAACCTTATACCGACTGATTTACCCGTTCTTGATTGTACCACCAAAGCAAGTGTTGACTGCACTAAAGAGGAAAGTAAAAAGAAGAAAAACAAAAGAAACAAAATTTCTTACAAGACATCTGATCTTTCTCCTGAAATTACTCCAACTACTCCAGAAGAAATTACTGTCGATATCGTTGAACCTGATAATACACAACCGAAACATGTATTGGATAAAAAGGAACAAATTGAAAATCTGAGTATATCACAAAACATCGTTACAATTGATTCAAATATTGAAGATGCGAAGAATCAAACTGAAAGTAAAAGTATTTCCTCTGATGTAGTTGTTTTAGAAAGTATCAGGAAGGAAAATATTGATCAAACTAAAGAACTTAAAAAGAAAAAATATAAAAAAAATAAAACATCGCACAAGCCATTAGAATCTTCTCCAGAAATCACTACATCTAAACCGGAAGAATCTGTTGAAATTTCTAATATTTCCATTCATTCTGAAGACTTGAAAAATGACGATAGTGTGGATCAAATTAAAACAATTGACCAGACTGAAATAAAAACTTCGAATGATTTTCCAGCTTCTGAAATAATATTGAAAGACAATGCTGCACAGAGCTTGCAAATCGGAGGTAAAAAGAAGAAAAAGAGACAAAATCAACCATCGCTAGGAATTATTCAAACTGCTCCAGAACAAACTGTCACTACTACAATAAATAAAGAAATTGAAGGTGTTGTCGATCAAAATAAAGATACTGATTGTATTACTAAAGATATTGACGATCATAATAATCAAATGGATAATAAGATTACATCACAACATATATTAAGTACACAATATAGTTCATCACGAAACATTCAATTAAATAAAAATACTGCGTTCAATGAATCTGATATTAGGATGTTTGGTGAAGGTAGTGATAACACAACACTGAGTCATGATTCTATAAATATCAACGAACAGCCAACAACTAAAATTGTCCTTATAACTCACGAGGAAATAAAAATGCAACCTGTTTACCAGTTGAAAATGCATTTCCCAGAGGTGATTATAAAAGATCAAATTTCTATTCACGATGAAGAAGAGACGAAAAATGATACAGTAATTGATGAACTCGTAAAAAGCAGTGTGAATATTTGTACAGAAGAACTAGTATCTTCAACTACTGATATTTCTTCATTCACAGAAACGAAAACTATTTCTGAGGCTGAAACCAGGAAGAAGGATAGTGTCGATTTATTGGAAAAAGAATGTTCAGTAGATAGCAAAAATGTAAAAACGTGTGAAATTCTAGATGAAGATACGTTAATAAAGCCTCATATATCGGAAGACGAAAGCAAAAACATTAACTTACAATCTTCACAAGAACCTTGTACTAAAATAGTTATATTCAAAGAAGAAGCAGATTTTTCGGCAGATGACAAACCTTTAGAAATATGTGAAATTCTGGACAAAGATAAAGCAATAGAGCCTCTTATATCGGAAAAGGAAAGAGAAATCGTTGTCTTACCATCTTCGCAAGAACCTTGTACTGGAGAAGCAATATTCAAAGAAGAAGCAGATTTTTCTGCAGATGATAAACCTTTAGAGACATGTGAAATTATAGACGATGGTAAAGTAATAGAGCCACTTATATCGGAAGAGGAAAGGAAACCCGTTGTCTTACAATCTTCGCAAGAACCTTGTACTGAAGACGCAGTATTTAAAGAAGAGGCAGATTTTTCTGCAGATAAACCTTTAGAGACATGTGAAATTCTAGACGATGATAAAGTAATAGAGCCACTTATATCGGAAGAGGAAAGGAAACCCGTTGTCTTACAATCTTTGCAAGAACCTTGTACTGAAGAACCAACATTTAAAGTCGAAACAGATTTTTCTGCAGATGATAAACCTTTGGAGACATGTGAAATTTTAGACGATGATAAAGTAATAGAGCCACTTATATCTGAAGAGGAATGGAAAACCGTTGTCTTCCAATCTTCGCAAGAACCTTGTACTGAAGGAGCAATATTCAAAGAAGAAGCAGATGTTTCTGTAGATGATAAACATTTAGAGATATGTGAAATTTTAGACGAAGATAAAAAAATGAAGCCTCTAATATCAGAAGAGGAAAGTAAAACCGCTGTCTTACAATCAATTCAGGAACCGTCTAAAGAATTAATACTAGAAAAAGAGGGAATAGAGGAAAATATTCAACCTTTAGAGGATAAAGATCCTGTTTCGAAGGGTACAGATTCGGTAGTGTCAGAAAAAATATTAACTGAAGAGATAAAAAATGTTGTTCCCGAATCAACTAGTCAAACTGACCAGAAATTGAAGGAAAACGAAGACACAAAATTGATAACAAGTGAAGATATAACTGAAGGCATATTTGGTTCAATACAGGAGCGGCACCCTGAAGAACTTGGGACTTTGACATCTAAAGTACAAGGGAAAAAATCGAAAAAACCTTTACCACACTTCGAAGGGGCCGATTTAGAACTGTATTTGCGAATGAGGGAAGCTAAAAAAAAGAAATCGGCACTCAAAAAAGCTAAAAAAGAACAATTGGAAAACAATAAAGGTGGAAATGATACTTGTGATAAAATACCCACTGTTAGCACATTTGTAGAAAAATTGCCCGACTTTCAAAAAGATCTCGAAATTTCTTGTACGGAATCGCCTGTTGGTTCTCAAGTTTTGCTCGAAAGTAAAACACCAGAAAAGTCACTCGTTGAATATGTTATTGATGAAATAATTAAACATGATATTATCGAAACATCACATGATTCAACGGTACCTGTTCTTGAAAGTCAAACTATTCTCGAAACGCCATTAGATAATCATCAAGCTCAAGAAGAGGTTTCTCCTAGTGATCTGCTAAATGCAAGTGGTTCTGATCTAAAACCAGATTTAGAGGAAAATGTTAAGAATGCTGATGATAATGAGGACACACCGAAAACATTAACGGATTACTTGGCTGAAGATTTTTGTAATATTTATAGTTATTACGATATTACATTATCAGAAAAGGTATATTTCGAAAATATTACTGCTTGCTATTCGGAGGAAAGTGATCAGTCAATACAGTCGACTGAAAATTTACTGGATATGGTTTCTCCTTACGATATAACTGCTATCGTTCAAGCGGAGGCTCAGTACTATGCTATTTTGAGTCAAGTTAAACAAAACTCCGAAGAAGAAGAAGATAAATGTATTCCTATTGCAGAGACAGTGATCACCTGTAACATAGATACTGAGTCTAAAGAAATTTCAAATAAACAAACTGACGCTCTTGAACATATTGTCGTAGCACCGATTAAAGTAGAAGATCCAATTATTCAACAAACTGTTTGTAATGAAGAGAATACTGACAAAATCGCAATAAAGCAGGATGAAGTATTGTCATTACCAACCAAAATCGACGAAATTTCCGATATGAATAAACAAACCCAAAAACCTGAAAATCAAAGAGTAGAGAACGTTAAAAAGGATCAATCGTATGCTGGATTGCCCATAGATAGCACATCGTGTGAGTGGATGGACTTACTTGACGATATTATTATTTTGTCAGATGACGAAGACGTGGATCAAACACCTATTCAGGGAAAAGAAGTATCTTCAATACAATCAGAAAAAGTTTTTCCAGATTTACCCACCGAAGAAGTTAGTGATTTGGCAAAAGAAGAAAATGTTCTGGTAGATTTGCCCGAAGATGAAATTTGTATTGTGCTACAAGTGGAAAAATCAACGATATTATCTATAGATGAAAAATCTGATTTGATAACAGAAAAGCATCAAGATGAGTCTATAGATGAAATTTACTTGTCAAAAGTAAAAGAAAATACTTCGACTTGTGCAGAACTTCCGACAGATGTTTCTTCTAATGATTGGATGAATTTGCTTGATGAAACCACTGAAGTAAAATCCGAAGAATCTGAAACCGTCATTGCCAGTCCATCCAAAACAGATACTTTGAATGCATTGGCTCCAGAATATATTCCAAATAAATTAATAACAAAAGACATTTCAATACCATCGCAAATAAATGAACTAGTGGACAGCAATAAATCGATTGATAAACAAATAGATAGTGAAAATATCATACCAGCAATTGACACAAATATTGCTTTACAAGACGCAGAAAAACCAATGGCAACAAAATCTGACAAGACTTTAGAATCTTGGATGGATGCACTCGTACTAGACGAACAATTTTCTCGTAGCGATGACAAAGTTGAAGAAAATATTGTTACAGATAGTCAGGTGATTGTTTCAAACGATAAAACGGACACAAAAGATGAAAAAACTCTTGATGTAGAATTAACAACAACTACCAATGAAGAATATAAGACAAATGAAAACGTGCAACAAATTTCTCCTCAAAAATATGCAGGTCTTCCGATAGACAATTCATCATCTGATTGGATGAATGTGTTAGATGAACCATTCTCTCTTTCAGATGATGAAAACATTGATCCCAACGTTGATTCTAAGCAATGTGAGCCTGTTATCGAAAATAATAAAGTAACAGAGACTTTGAGTTTGGTTGAGCCTAAAAATGCAATCGTTCAACAAGAATCAACAGATGATAAAGTTGACTCTCAAATATCAGATCATAAATTATCAACAACCATTTCAGAAACAACCGAAACATTCATTTTACCCCTGAAAAGTAAAGATGAATTTTCAGATATTCCTATGGAAGAAAGCAATGTGTGGATGGATATGTTAAATAAAACACTAGGAGAAAGTTTCGTTACACATTCGCAAAATAAACAAACGTGGAGTAGTCAGCCAGCTAACCCTGCGAATGTATGGGAAGGAGTTATTGATTCTTCGCCTCAAGTGACTGAATCGAACGTTTCTTTAGATTTCCCAATATACAATCAGTGGCCAGGCCAGGTATTTGATTCAGACAGCAAAAAAGAAATGTGTGTGAATTTACCTGCTGATCCCAATTCTTCTATATGGAAAACTTCCGATTATGAAGACTCTCAATATACAAATATTCCTCAACATCTTTCCTCATCTCTGGGATCGCCTGATTTCGTTTTAGATAACAAAAAATTATATAAATCTGAAGATTATAAACGAAACAAGTCCCCTATTCATGACCTTCGAGATTTATTGCCTGAAATAGAATCTATACCCGAATTTAAACCGTCTGAACCTAAATTTTATTCAAAACTCTCAGCTGATGCCCCAGAATTTAAACCATCTAGAAGCTTAGCTCATATCCCGCCGGTAGATACCAGAACTGCGACTGGCGATTTTTCACAAGAATTTTCGATTTCTTACCCACATATTGATTTACCTGGGAGCAATATGTCAGTAATTACCCAATCATTTTTGGAGAATGAGTCAAATAATTATACTCCAAGTCCAAGGAAAGAAGTTGAACCACCAAAAGCAGATATTTTACACCCATCTCAAGAATGTGAAGTTAAAGAAGATGTTAAACTTGAAACAGATATTACAGTAGAAAAAGTGTTGGTCAAGAATGTTAATGAACAAAATATTGTCGATAGCAAAAAAGTTTCAGAGACTCCGAAGAAAACAAGTAGTAAACAAAAATCCAAAAAAGACAAAAAACCTAAAACATTATCCAAGAAAGAAGATTTTGTGACGGAAATCGCAGATAATAAAGAAAATGATGATCAATATCCTCAAGAAGAACCAATTAAAGTGGAAGTGATGAATGTATGGAAAACGCTGAGTTTAGAAGGGAAAACATATGCTGAAGCTGTTGCTGAAGGTTTGATTGAGAGACAGAATACACCCGATATTCAAACTTATAGCCAAACTGAAAGTTTTCGGATAGATATTCCGGTTGAAATTTTAAGATCTCGTTCTCCTTCTAGGGATCGAAGTGCATTCGAAAGCTATGATCAAACTATTTCGCTCGATCCCGTTGTACATTTAGAAGAACAAATCGAAAGTAAACCTCCAAGTGCTATTTCTTATTCTTTTGTTGATTCTCATGATTTGATCGAAAATATCCCTACTATTAGTGAACTGACGGTAAAAACAGAAATACAAACTGTTGATCATTCAGTGAAAGATATATCTTGGGCAAATATTGTTGGAAATAAAAGCCTCAACATTGAACCTGTACTACCACCAAACACGGAAGAAGTTCAAGAACGAAAATCGAGAATTGACCATCAACCAAAAATTTTAATTGAACCAGCTCAAGATGTTCTTGTTCAACAAAAGGAATTAAAACCTGATGATGAAGGATTCTTACCCGTTATAAAAAATAAACGGTCAAGGTCACGGTCTAAATCAAATTCAAAAAATAATCAAGATGCGTCACAGTCACACCCAGAAGAACAATCCAAAAAAGATAACACATCTTCTAAGACGAAAGAAAAATCTAAAAAGAAACCCTCTAAGGAACCGGCAAAAAAGTCGTCAATACCAAAGGTCGAAGATTCTGAGTTCACTAGTAAAATAGAACTCTTGACAATTGAAACTGGGTTAGTCCGAACTGAACAAGAAATAGATTTAGAACATGAGAATTTGTCACAAAATCAGACTAAAAAGAAAAAAAGTAATAAGAAACATAAATCAAGTCCAGATAAATCAGTAGAACGGTCTAATATAGATCTGTCAGCAGAGAAGATTAAACTCGAATCTTTGCCTGATGCTCCTGATATAGAGAAATCTCCAAGTAAACAAGAAAGTGAACCTTTACCTCAAGCAGACCAAATACATAATATTGATTACATAATGGATGAAAACGTTTCGCTATTTATTAGCTCACCGGATCATGATGAAACACAAAAGGAAATTGAAAACATTAATGCTGAAATAATCGTAAAAGAAAATATCGACAATGCGCAAGCAGGGAAGCCAAAAACTAAGAATAAAAAGAAACATAAAAAGATACAGCTCTCAACCGATATTGTTGATTCACTCAGTATGCCTTTATCTGAACCTTCAGGGATCCTAGTTGAGTCTGAGACTGCTTCAGATAATTCATTATGTATTTTAAAAACACAAGTTTCTGTAAGTGTCAATCCACCTTTAGAACCAGTAGAAATTAAAGCCAGTGAACCACTTCCAGACTTGACAGTCTCTATTTCAAGTGATGAAAACGAAAGATCTAAAGTATTAGAAACACCTGAAAATGTTTGTTTGATTGAAAATATTTCTGGGGATATTGTGGAGATTAGTAAACCAACTGACGATGAAGAAAAAACTGACATCGTTTCCGTTCCGCAAAATGTAGAAGAAACAGGAAAAGAGACAATTTCGGATACCAAATCTAAGTCTAGAAAAAGGAAAAAGGGTAAAAAAGGGGAATTTGAAATACCAGAGGAACATACATTATTGAAGTTTGATGATATAGAAATAAAAGATCAAACAGAGATCTCTTCAGTTGGCGAAAAGGATGAAATTGAGTCGCCAATAAGTATTTTAACCACACAAGTTTCTGCAAGTATCGATCCACTTTTAGTACCAGAAGAATTAATTACCGATGAACCACTTCCAGACTTAACAGTCTCCGTTTCCAGTGATGAAAATAATAAACCTAAATTATTAGAAACTTCTGAAAATGTTTGTTCAACCGAGAATATTTCTGAAAAACAGACTCTTGTAGAAATTCTCGAGTTTGATAAACTAAATACCGATGTGGAAAAAATTGACATCGTTTCCGTTCCACAGAATGTAGAAGAAACAGAAAAGGAGACTATTTTGGATACCAAATCTAAGTCCAGAAAAAAGAAGAAGGGCAAAAAAGTAGAATCAGAATTACCAGAGGAACATAAGTCGTCGAAGTTTGAGGAGATATTATGTGAAAGCAAAGACCAAACAGAGATTCCTTCAGTGTATGAAAAAGATGCAAGTGAGTCGCCAAGAAATAACCTGGATAATGAAACTGCTTCAGACAATTCTTTAAGTATTTTAACAACACAAATTTCTGCAAATATCGATCCATTTGTAGTACCAGAAGAATTTATTACCGACGAGCCTCTTCCAGATTTGACACTCGCTGTTTCCAGTGACGAATACGATAAACCCAAAGTATTAGAAACTTCTGAAAATATTTGTTTGATCGAAAATATTTCTGAAAAACAGATTGCTGTAGATATTGTGGAGATAAGTAAACCAACTGCCGATGAAAGGAAAACTGACATCGTTTCCGTTCCACAAAATGTAGAAAAAACAGAAAAGGAGACAATTTCAGATATTAAATCTAAGTCTAGAAAAAAGAAAAAAGGCAAAAAGGTGGAATCTGAAATACCAGACGAACAGAAGGCATCGAAGTTCGCTGAGATAATATGTGAAGGCAAATATCAAACAGAGATTCCTTCAGTTGAAGAAAAAGATGAAAGTGAATCGCTTAGAACTAACCTAGACGTTGAAGCGGCTCTAGGTGCATCAAGTATATTAAAAACAAAGGTTTCTGGAAGTGTCGATCCACCATTTGTGCCAGCAGAAATTATTACCGATGAACCACTTCCAGATTTGACACTCGCTGTGTCCAGTGATGATATCGAAAAACCTGACTTATTAGAAACTTCTGATAATGTGTGTTTAGCCGAAAATATTTCAGAAAAACAGATTCTTGTAGAAATTGTCGAGTTTGATAAACCAACTGCTGATGAAGAAAAAACAGATATCGTTTCCGTTCCACAAAATGTAGAAGAAGTAGAGAAGGAGACAATTTCGGATACCAAATCTAAGTCTAGAAAAAGGAAAAAGGGTAAAAAAGGGGAATCCGAAATACCAGAGGAACAGACATTATTGAAGTTTGATGAGATAGAAATCAAAAATCAAACAGAGATCTCTTCAGTTGACGAAAAGGATGAAAGTGAGTCGCCAATAAGTATTTTTACTACACAAGATCCTGCAAGTATCGATCCACTTTTAGTACCAGAAAAATTAATTACCGGTGAATCACTTCCAGACTTGACAGTCTCCATTTCCAGTAATAAAAATGATAAACCTAAAGTTTTAGAAACTTCTGAAAATGTTTGTTTGACTAAAAATATTTCTGAAAAACATATTACTGTAGATATTGTGGAGATAAGTAAACCAACTGGCGATGAAGAAAAAACTGACATTTCCGTTGCACAAAATATAGAAGAAACAGAAAAGGAGATTATTTTGGATACCAAATCTAAGTCTAGAAAAAAGAAAAAGGGCAAAAAGGTGGAACCAGAAATACCAGAGGAACAGAAGCCATCGAAGTTCGATGAGATACTACATGAAAGCAAAGATCAAACAGAGATTTCTTCAGTTTACAAAAAAGATGAAAGTGAGTTGCTTGCAACTAACGTAGACGTTGAAATTGCTAGTCCGCTTATTGACGCTGTTGTGCCATCTTCAGATTTAGGAAAACAAGAATTCACAAACGATATCAAAACTAAACCTAAAAAGAAGAGAAAATCAAAGAAGTCGCTTTCAGACTCTGTAGAAACCGAAAATCGTTCAGTTGTTCTTTCTGAACCCAAGGAATTTTCAAGCAATGAGAGTGTACCAAAAACATTAAGTTTGGGTGAAGAAGGTCAAAACGAATTAAATACGAAACTGATTACAGAAAAAAATGAAGAGAACGTGGACACAATCAATTTGGCGTTGTTGATAAAAGATATTGATTCGATTGTTGCTGAAAACGAACCTCAAGATAAAACCTCTGTGATTTCTGAAAATATTACATTACCAATTGAAAATGAACCAATGACACCTTGTGATCAAGCGACTAATCAGCCTGAATCTACATCACTGAAAGCAACGCTAATAGTTCAGAAAACAGAAATTATATCTAAACCTGTAAATATTTCCAATTTGGAAATTGAGTCCGAAAGTCCACAATCAAATGAACAACTTATTGCTCCAGTCGACTTCTCAAATACAACATCGACTCCAGTTGATGAGACGGAGGACGAGAAAACTAGTCAAGGCAGTAAAACGTCACTTCAAAATTTAAATTTAATCGAAACGCAGACACCTCAATCGGAATCTTTAACAACTATTAAACCGGTATCGATCACCGAAACTGAGTCAATTGAAATCAAAACAGAACCTATTGGTGAAGAAGTTAGTAGTACTCAGATAAATATACCTGGCGCTTCCAATTTAGCAGTCGAAACAATTGTAGATATGGAAAAACCAATTGAAACAGTGAAATTAAACGAAAAAACACCTTCTGTTGAATGTCAAGAAGAACTTATTCAGTGTAAAACAACGGATGTTACGCTATTGGAGGATAATAAACAACCACAGCCTGATTTGTGTGAATCGAATGAACAGAGCACAGATGTAAAATCTGTTACAATGAGTGTGAAGACACTAGAAAATGTAACAAATATAACTAATATTGAAACAAGTCATTCATTAGATTCAACTAAAGCAGGTTTTGACGGAACAGAACTTTTAACGCCAACATTAAATATCGAAAATCAAGAAATCACTTTAAGATTCGAAAATGTTGAGCCAAAACTTGAATTGTTGAAAAACGAATCTGGTGTGGAAAATGCGTCATGCGAAATTAAAACTCCTGATGAAGCACCTATTCAAAATGTTATTCCAACATCGGAAAATGTCTCAGACGATTCATTACAAGTAAATGTTGACAACGACGATTTGTATGAATCAACTCGGGAGGATTTGTATTCTAATGTGAAACAAGATGATCGTTTTTGGATTGAAAAATGCAAATATCACGATGCTGAAAGGGATTGGCAAATTATTTTAGCAGGTATATTAAAGAATTCGACACGGGATTCCACCCAATTCGATGAAGACCGAGATTCTCAAGACCCAGATGGCGATGGTGATCCAAACTCTCCCAAAACTCCGCCTCAAAACTTTAATACGTTTAATGGTGGCGCTTCTCCAAACTTCCAAACTGATTTTGGCAGCGTAAATCTGCCAGGAGGGGTTTGCTCTTGGAGAGACCAAAGTACTTATCTAGATCCCGAGCCTCTGGTCGTTGAGTGTTTCGAGCAAGAAATTAAGCAGACTAGTGAATTTGATTCAGGGTTATCAAATAATGAAAATGATATCGTTGACACGGTGTCCGGAATTATTATTGAGGATACTAAATTTATTCCTACACATCCAATATCTACCATAATTCCCGAGATTCCTCTTCCGACTTCCATAACAGGGCCAGGAGAGGATACCGAAGAGCAGCCATCTAACTTACCAGATTCATCAGGCAACAGAAAGGTGAATAATAATAGAAGGATTTCTTTTCAGTGTGTATAATTCCTAATGTTTTCAGTCATTTTCAGTAGATCGCATGTTTGAGCAGTCGCATTTAATATACTAATTGATGTGTAGTTTTAATATTGTTTATACATACGAGTATAGCTGTTTTAAAAGAAGCTATATATTCTTCTTTTTTTAATTTCGATTAAATTTATTCAAGCTGATTGATTGATTCAAATTGCCAAAAACATTTATTTTTTCCACTAGAAGTT
The DNA here is from genome assembly GCA_949825065.1 of Odontocerum albicorne. Lineage (NCBI taxonomy): Eukaryota > Metazoa > Arthropoda > Insecta > Trichoptera > Odontoceridae > Odontocerum > Odontocerum albicorne. The sequence continues at coordinate 61,725 of CATKWJ010001036.1, forward strand.
GAAAAAATCTCAAATATTTTAATTATATTGTATTAATTCTAAAAAAATGTGAAAATATAATACTAAACGCGTAAATATTATCGAACGATTGTATACTATTTTATTGTTTTCGTATATTTTTTATTATATAGCCATACGAATTAAAATACGAATATGTCAAATTTATATAAATACATTTCATAGTTCCAATAATGACTCGACGAGGCAACTTTTAGATAGAGGTTGAATATTTATAATAATTATACCGATTACGAGTATTATTAGTTTTATCAGATAGTTCAATATTTACCGTATTTCGTAAAATTTAAGAAAAATACTATTTAATTTCGATTTCATTCGGATAAATTTCAAAAAATTACATTTTTAAGTAATTATATTTTTAAGTAGATGTCTATTCTGAGCGTATGAGTTATTTCTTATGATTCTTAATTATTTTTCTCCAGAGAATTAAAACATTAAAATAAAGCCTAGTAGAATACGTTACTTTTTCTTAATTTTTGCCAGCTTTGAGGCATTTGCTTGATTTTCAAATTATTTTTTGAAGCTTGAATATTCTATTAGTTCTCAGGATTTTTTTCCGTTAAAAAAATAAGCTTTAGGCATTTAGTCTGTTGACATATCATTATTAGAAATGTATTAGCAGTTTAATAAATTGTAATAAACGCTCAAAATATATTTAGAGAGGATGAACTGATGTGTTTTTTTTTTCATAATTTAAAGCATTTATTTTTATAATCTGTATAGTTGGTTATGTTATCTTGCACGACACCTTTTTCGGCGTTTCGATTAGAAATAGATTTTAAGATTAGTTATTTGAATCGAAAAAATCGATTAACAATTTATTTTATACGTTTTATTTAAATATGCTTAGCTTAATGTGCATTTTCAATTAAAGAAAATATCTGAGTGATTTTGAATAACTTTTCATTTTCCTAATAGATCTTTTATACTATATGTCAAATAATTTTGTTGAAAGAATTCTGTTTTGTCAGCGATTGTTTCCATGCGTATTTTATTTTGTCTTGGAAAATCAATAATGTCTGGAAAATGCTTTTTCGTTATTTGGTTGATTAGGCTTTCTTAGCGTCATTTTTATTTCCTGATACTGACAACATCGGCCTCGCCTGCTGTTCCCGAATGAGCATGTTTTGACTAGTATTGGTTTTTCGTTGTGTTGTGTTCGATGTTCTCCATCGACAGTGAACATTTAACTGATGATAGCATTGATGATGCACGTCCCCAGGAGTCCCTAACTAGTGACGTGGATGCGCTGGTGAGGGCCGTGGCGAGGACCGAAGACAGGCTCAAGGAACTGCCATCAGACACCCTGCAGACCATGTTGGATGAAATACTTGTGAGTACAGACTAACTTAATCATTCTTACAATTCGTGGAGTGAGAGTCGTTTAATTTTACAAATGGGACATTTTCTATTGTTAAGCTGACCATATTATAATGGGTTGATTGACATTTGTGATTCTTTAATGTCGTTAGAAAATGTTTGATGGTGAATTTGATTCAGGGTTATCAAATAAAATAAAAATTATATCATTCACACGATGTCCGGAATTGTTATAAAATATAAAAAAATATCCCTACACATCCAATATCTACCACGATTCTCGAGATTCCTCTTTCGACCTTCATACCAGGGCCGGAAGGGGATACTGGAGATTCAAGGCAGCTCATAAGCTGCAGAAAATATAATTTTTGGTGGGTTATGAAACCAGTCCAGAAGAAAATGAAAATACAAATTAGATAAAATATTTCTCAAGAGCGCTTTAACTTAACTTGATTTCTGATGGGATTCTACTCCATATTTATATAGAATAAAAAATTACAATTAAAAAAGGGGGTTAAAAAGTAATGAATGTAGATTTTAAAGATAGTAAAGAATTGGGCTAGGAACACCGCGCCGCGCCATCTGCTTGCTTAGCCCAGTACTGTAACAGGATGACTCTCAGTTCATGATTTGCCAAAAAAATCCGAATAAAATGTTTTATTAAAATCTTACCGTTGTGGTATATTTCAAATACAGAGCTAAGTCAGGCTAATTAATTTATAATCTGAATAGTGTATTTTTTCTGCAATGACCAACGATTGTAAGCCATTGTGTGCCTTTGAAAAAATGTTAAACGTTATTCAAACATTTTTATGTTTATTAAACATTTGTTGAATTCATTATGCAGGTTCTACAAACGCGTTATAAAGGAATTTTCTTTTTAACAAATGAAAAATCGATTCTTTAAACCAGTATCTATTCCAAGGAATATAATGTTTTCTTTTCAAATTCTTATAGCACTTTTTCTATTCAAGCAATATTTATAATTTTTCTTCTAAAAGTACACATTTAATTTTTCTGTTTTTACGAATTTAATAGATGAACAATTACTGAAAATACGGAAAACATAGATTTATGATTCAAAATACATATTTTCTCATAGTACAAGAAATATTGTAATTTTACATTTAAACTATTTGGCTAACCATTTTTTTATTTTATTTTTTTCGCGATCATTATCGATCGAACCAACATTTGATAATTAACAATTAATAGTTTAAACCTTAAAATATTTTTTTTAATATTGAAAATACGTAATTCTAGAGGGATTTTAATTTTCGCGATATAGACAATTTTTATATATAAATTAAATCAAATTTCATTTTAGGCAATTAATCGTATGCGTGCAAATATATAAATACTGTAAATAATATTTTTATTTTATAACCACTGATTTATGGGCGTAAACTCGTATATTTTTTTTCAGATAAAATATTATGATTTAAGAGCATTTCCTTAAATATTCTAAATATTACATTTCGATCCAAAGAAAAAAATATGTTTGTAATTAATTCAACTTTTGGATTTCATCCAAATCATTCGGAAAGATATAAAAAGTCTGTTCCTGAGTATATTTTCCCTTTGTACATTCCAATTGCATTAAAAAAACATTTTGTGATTTTTTTGAGGTTACGCTCATTTTAATTAAAAACATTTTTCTGAGTTGTGTAATTTCATTAGTACCGTAGTTATCGTAGCGATTAATATTAAAAATAACGTTTTCGAATGTTTTATTAATGTTTTGAAATTGTGTCTAACAATTTTCATAAATCCACACAGCAATAATTTTAATGCATAACTCTCATCCACCGAACCATGTTGAGATCTGGAACAAAACTAGAATATTCTCTTCGTACGTTGAAATATTTATTCTATTATTTCTGAAAAATAATATATTATTTTTCACTTCGATTTCACTTTTTTATCATTGATGTAAAACAGCTCAATTTTCATGATTATATAAAATTATAAAAGTATTAATACAAAACAAAAATAATTGCCAATACTGAATTTAATATATAATTTTCTAGAGTTTTATAAAATTAAATTAATTACTGTTTAAATTACAATTTTTTTCAGTTATTTTTTCAGTTATATCTCCCCTTTAAAATGTTTTTTTGTGACTTTTTAACTCTTTATTTAAAATTTTCTGGTTAAAAAATATTTTTCTTAAACCAATGTTTTCTTTTATCGGGAATATATTTTTTAAAACGCATATTTTTTTAACTCAATATTAAATTTAAGTCAAAAACAGTTCCTAACATCAGATAATATTTGTAATTCCATATAAGTACAACGAAACAAAACAAATCTGGCCAATTATGTATTTTTAAGATTGTTTTCCAAATTTGTAATCAATATTTTTATGTGCATTTTCAGGACTAAATTAACAAAATAATAATATAAAATTTGCCATATACCCCATTACCATATTATATTATTATTTACCGAGGAATTTTATAAAATAAAGGTATAAATTTTAAAAATTGGTCTAGGAGACATGCTGAAAATATTATAATATCATTATGAAAAATGTGTTTTTTTTTCTGATTCTTTTTATTCTATTTGTGATTTTGTCAATATTTTCGATTTGATTCCTTATTTACAATAATATATAGAGCCAGTGCTTCATATTTCGTAGAAATCTATAGATTAAATTGAATTATAATTATTTTATTTCTTCACTTATTGAATTAGAATAAAATATGTTTTTGAAATCCTACCTCGGAGTTTTTTGATCACCGATGTATCTCAGATTTTAAACATTGACATAATAAATATCAATAAAACGTAGTGCACAGTTATCAAGAAATTATAATGTCACATCCCGTTTATTCTCGTGTATGTACAATATTTCAATAAAAGCAGTTCACAGTAATCAAGCAATTGTAATTTCAAATCCCGTTTATACAGAGTACATTATGAAATTTCTCAAATATCGCACAGCTTAAAATTGTACATTATGTTGTCTTCAAAACTTGTACGAAGTTTGTTCAAGATCCGTTGAACATTTTTTATATTTTTTTAGTGTACATTTTAATATCACTCTGTATGTGAATTTTATATTATACAAATACAACAATGATCTCACCGTCCATTTTAAAAGTTACGTCATCATGCTTACCTCACTTTTCAATGTTGTATTATGCGAATATGTATACGTTACTTAAAAAATTCATTGCCACTTTCAGAACCATACGATATGCATTTTGCATTAATTTCGAGTGGCATAAATGAAAGTTTTGCAAATATCAGATTCACTGAAGTGAGTTTTGGTTATCTTTATTAATTTTAACAGCGTTGTGGCTTGTTTTTTGTATGCACAAGTAATTTACAAATCTTTAGATTAAGCAACGTTAAATGACCTTTACAACTTTGAAGGTTAACTGAAATACTTGCTGAATCACAAATAAAATATGAAGTTTACTTTTAGCGGTACCTTCGTTGGAATTCTTTTTTCACGTCGTTTCCATTGGGACTGATTTTTTTGTATTTCCTAAAAATGTTTTAAATCAATTTTATTAATTCGATAATATTGATATAGTCAATGTTTGTAAATTTCTCTTATACTTTTCAGTTAACTCAAACTTTTGCACCATCGTTTGTGTTAATTTACCTCTCCTGTTAATTTTAGAATGAGATTTTCATACATTTTGGAGTTGAATTAAGAGGTTTTTTGTACTTAACTATATAGTTTAATTTCTTATTCTTATGTAGACCCTGGGTATATTCATTAGGAATATTATGTTCTCGTTGATACGCATTCTAGTATTCTTTGACTTCTACCTTATAACATTATTTCACAGAATTCTCTGTTCGGGTATTCTTTATTGTATCCCTTCGAGTTTTTCGGTTTTGCTCGGATAGTCTTTATTTTTGAGCGACATAACCCAAAGTTCCATTTGCAGTAGAATGGATTCTTGTCTACATACAAGTCAATATCTTTAAATATTTTGTATTTCCTCACTTTCTTCCCTTTACTCATATTTTTTCTCCATATTCAAAGTAGAAAGGATGAATGATGAAAGATTTACAAAAAATAATCTATTCGAGTATTAAAGAAGGTACGAAAAATTTGGGAAGGCTTCTCAAATTTTATAAAAAAAAACTTTATAATAGGACAATATGCATGAGGAGGTGTATGGAGTGACAGAAACGAAATAATGTGCCAAAAATAGAATGAAACGAATAAATCTTATCCTCTGTTCCCCCCAATAGAGACATGACGTGATGGTGATGATAATATTAATGAACTGTAACATTATTTTATAAAACAGGGATAGTTGGATTTAAGAAATATAATTGTTGATACAGGTAGTCGTCGACTTACGACCTACGCGACTTACAACTGTTTGACTTTACGACCACAATCCGCGATCGGTTGTACGCCTGCGCTAAGTGTGGCGCTAGCAGTCCATGTACGCTACATAATGTATTACTATGCGCTTGTGCCCATCGCGGTCAGTATTAGCTGCGGCTCGTCCAATAAGAATGTGTAGTCTTGTTATAAGCATTTTTAAGCCCTTCCGAGATGTCGACAAAAAAGAGAATGAAAACTTCTTGCACATTTTAAAACAATGGACCCAAACATCGAACTATTTGCAAGGATTGAACGGATGGCGCACGACGTGTTTCGCCCATATCGTGAAATATACGAGGAGAAGAAGAAACAATCCAGACAAAGCTCACAATTTATTGTATAGTAATTTACTTTTAATTTATTGTAAAGTATAACCAGGCAAGACAAAGCAACTTGCCTGGTTATACTATACAATAAATTAAAATAAATAAATACAATACAGTAAATCATCAAATCGACTTGCCTCCCGTCTTGCATTATATATGTCGGTAAAGGTAATGATTTCCAAATGTATTTTGATAAGTATGAAAAATATTTACATCCAACAATAACACGTAATGATTTCCAAACGTATTTTGATAAGTATTAAAATGTTTACATCCAACAATAACACGATTTAAAATAATTATGCAAATTTAAATTTCATTTTATCTTCCTCCAAATTTTCTTCGAACAATCAATAAGATATCTTCAAAGATTTTGACGGTTATTTTCTACTAGTTCAAAATATTTTTCGGATTTATTGCCATATTGAGTCGGCTTACATGAAAACTGACGTTTCGAGGGCGTTGCAACCTTCCAGTGCGCAAAAAAAAAACATTCTCGAATATGTTTTTTGATGTCGCTCGGAGGATGGAGGCTGTAACGCCTTCGAAACGTTGGCCATTATTAAAGCAAACTCTACACGGTAAAAACTCCGAAAAAACGTTTGAAACTAACCAATAAGTTTTTTTAAATGTGAAAAACCTGACTGGAATATTTTTTAACTTAAGTCGCATGACTGTACTATACAAGACTTGGTATGGATAATTGGATACCCAACAGGATCAATTATGATTATTTTTTAGATCAATAAAAAATGTGATAACCTCCGTGGCCTAGTTGGTAAAGTGCTGTCTTCCAAGACAGGGGTTGCGGACTCGATTCTCGCTGGAACCTGAAAAATTTTAAAGAAAGATTCCAGTCTGGTTTTCACTTAAGACATTTTAACAGCTTTCTGATTGGTTGGGATTGAGATTGTTACATGACAATAAGCCCGCCAGGTTATACATACAATTTACAACGAATGTGCAATACTCGGCGTGATTTATCAAATTAAAATCGTTTTTTTATGCTTGTTGTCCGACCTGGTTCATTAATGATTGGTCGCCTTTAGGCCTCATAGCGTCAAGCTCCGCGCGATGCGGAGTGCCGAGGTCGTCATAAACACTAACATTGCCGGCTCTACCGTCTGGCGACCTTGGCAATGAATCGATCAGTCGCTATCTCATTAGGCCGCTTTCCCGCGTGACACCCGGAGCCGAGACGGTCGTTTATCGAACGGTATGGTATAAGCAGAAATTTTAGTGACACCAGATCGCAGCCACGATTTCTTTATACTTAGATTTTCATGTCATCATTATTTTCAGCATTAGTTCACCGCTGAAAAGGTTTCACCGCGACTTGTTTAAAATCCTATGTCAATTGATGTTTGGTGTCACGTTTTTGTTTCAATTTTACGTATATCTTCCACCCAGGGTATTTTATGTCAGTGCTAGTTAAATGGTTGTCCGTGAGCTGGCGATAGTCGTAATAGCTGTAGACCGTAAACTTAGTAAGGTCTTAGGTATTTACATATTGTATTTATATGAATTCAATGGAACTCTATTTATACCCACCTTTTCTTAAAATCTCAAGATGGTATCTAGGTGACACTAAGATACTCGTATATACCGGTTCAGTCTACAAGAAAGTGTGAATAACTTTGCCTTAGGTAACTTTTTCGGTATTTTGATTCCTCTCGAGTACCACTGAAAAAGTATTATATATACGAGTACATCCAAAGATTTTCCATTTTCTTGACAGTGTATTATATTACACTTTCGTTGTATTCAGTACAACATTTTAACTATTTAATCGTCTCAATTGTGTCCATTTTTTTCACAAAATATATTCATAATATTTTGAAACACCATTCAAAAGTTAAAAGCACCAACAATTCGACGTGAAATAGATTCAGAGCTGCAAAGCATTTTTTAAGTATGTTTATATATTTGAATTACGTGTACCTTAATCTTTTATTTCATAACAAGTAGAATGTGGGTTAATTGGAACCCACAATACTCGGATTAGAAGGTTAGTTGGCTAGTTGGTAAGACAGGTGTTTTACTAACTAGACCAGAGAACTTGAATTTTCAGCAAATGCAATCAATACTCAAATATTTTTTTAACGAAATGGAACGCACTCTAGGATCCCCTTTTCTGTTTACGCCACACCGAAATGAGAATAGGATGATCATAATGAAGCAAGGCATTTTGCCATATGGAGACGATAAGTGAGGAAGAAATTCAGCTGTTCACTTATTACAAGGTATACATTATGTTTCCGAACTGGTTAGACCTTTTTACATCTGAATTCATGTTTTTCTGTTGTTGTATATCATACGTTGTTATAGCGCTATAAATTAACTAAAAAATAGCGCTATGTAAAACTCTACCTAACGGATGACTGCAGCAGATTTAATCTGCCGATCGTCTTAGAAGTTTAGTCTCATTGACATCAGAACTTTGGATTTGTTCTGTCAAAAACTGTGATCTTGCTAAAGTGCAACAACTTACACCCACCAATACACGCACATACGTTTTCCATCCACAGGATAGCTATCAATCATACTCAATCACGAGGGATTGTCTATCGGTATCGTATCTAATCATGATAATATAATCAAACTTATTCATATTTCGTCTTAGCTCCTGGTGCAAGGGCGTTATTCAATAAATGGATAGCGCCATACTTCATTTTGTACGCTGTAATCGATTATGCCTATTTAATTGTCTAAGAATGACTCGTAATGATGACCAACTTTTTTCGTCTATTCCCGAGCTTCTGCGATACAAAACCTTTTATTTATATATAATATACTCGTATATATACATAGATGCGCATTATTTGCAAAAATGGATCCAACCAAAATAATTTGTTTTGAGATACGGTATTATCATCATCGTCACCATCACGTCATGTCCCTATTGGATTAGGCAAAGAGTATAGATGTCTACTTCATTATATCCTGGCACATACGAGTATATTATTGCGCTTCTGATACGTCTTTCACACAAGGTAATTAAATACACGATTTTTATTATAAAGGCTTATTTATGTAAAAGTTCTTTAAATATTACTCTAATTACAACAAAAACTGATGCCAAATGTTTAAATATTCTATAAATGAAAATATTACGCATAAATGAACTTTAAAGCATTGATCCGTTCGCAAACAAAAGTGTTCAATATATGTGTCTGATTTCTCTTTTCACAAATAAACAAGGCTCTGTAACTTATCCTTTATATAATGAATGTACATTTTGATTTTAAAAAATAATATGCAGTTTTTGTCTACATAAGAAAATACGTTTGGTCATTCGCGTGCCATAAATTAAGGACTTCTGCCTTTTAGCCATAATGCATGATTCACCGTGTATTTTTGGCCCAAGGTCAAGAGTATTGGGATCAAGGTCTTTTGGGTAATAAGTTCCACTCCTGAATGCAATACTCAGTAAGATTCTCTTTATGCCGAAGAGGTCAGACATTGGGAAAATATTGTTGAAGAATAAACATTAGCAGTGTCTATATGAATACATTTTTTAAAAAGAGTGGTAGCGGTTTTTCTTCATAATAATGAAAATTATTTTTTTTGTTGTTAAATCGTCGTATTTTATCATCTAACAATTAAAATAAACATTTTCATGAGCTTAATTCTGTAGGGCAGCGATTCTCAACTGGTGGTGCGCTTACCACCGGTGTTACGTAAGATAACAGTAGGTGGTACGGGAAAGAGTGTGGCAATGTTGCATTATGTGTACATGCAAATAATATAAATAAATGTATGCTTTATTTTTACGCGTAAAAGAATAAAAAATATTCCGACTAAATCATTATTTGTGCAATTTGTATACAAACACCAAATACAAAAATTGCAATATTTTTATGTTTATCCCTTTTTTTGAAATTAATATTTTTAAAATTAAATTAGCATATTGTTCACATTTCTACTTAAATCGTGGAAGATTTTTCCATAAATTTTTCAGTTTTTATTTCGATGGTACGCATTTATTAAAAGGTTGAGAACAGCTGCTGTAGGGAATTTCAAAAACTATAGTAGCTACGATATTTTCTATAAAACAACAATTTTGAACTATTCCTTGTTTCGAACCTTCATATGAACACTACACTCCATCTAAAACCGAATGTTTTACCATCACATACCGGAAGATCTACAAACTGATCTTGTTTCTTTGTAGTTCGTTTTCCTTTGGTACGTTTTCTGCGGTTTTCTTACTAAATATGTTTTTTTACACGTATGCAGATGCAGAGCTCGTAATCCAATGACCGCAACCACAATTTCCTATCCTTACAATCAACGTGTTTTCTTTTTTGTGATATTTTTAATCTGTCAATAAAAGTAACTTCGAATCCCGAGTTAGCGAACCCTCGAAGAGTCGACTCTCTAAAGGACGCTACATTAATTATCATTTTATTATTTTTTTTTTTATCATATTAAATATTATTTTCTTTTTGTATTTATTGGAAATAAAATATTAACATCTTGAAAAAAATCCGCAAAATAGTACAACTTTGAAATAAAAAAAACTCAAATACAACAAATAACAAAAACAAACAAGATGTTAATGGAATTACCAGTCTCCCAATCGAGACCTCAGATTGAGGAAAAACCGAAGAAGGATCCTCCTGAACCCAACAACATATAGATTAAAAATATCCAAAAAATCAGACATACTATTATCCAATTTTCGCATTCTCTGTTGATGATTTATGATTTTTCCTCTAAAAACCAGATATTTTAAATATCTGAAAAAAGTCACGTATCCTCATTGCCTTTTTCCTAACCGCAAACTAAACATTGTTTTAATTAAAATATTGCTAATTTCATCTACGTAAATTTTTTTTTTTTCAAATATAATATATCCAAATATAATTAATAATGTTTATTGAAATGTGGTGTTAAAAAACGATATTTTTTCAAACATTTCGTGAGGCAACTCGTTAACAATAAATTCATACAGACATCGCTTGACTCAATACCCATTGTTACATACAAAAATACTTTCGGTTTTCCCATAGCATTTTTTCTCTATTTATAGTATAATATTATACAATATTGTTCCTACCTTTCATCATTCACACGTGTAAGGCCATTTTGAATTATAAATGCTGTTCGCAACTAACGTAAATGTTCATTTCGAAAAATAATAGTTTTTCGTTCAAAAATGTTACGCCGTGTTTTTTTTCGCTTTATTGAGATAAAATAATAATTAACGTGCCTTTTTATAAATACATTTTTATCAGTTTTCTGAGAAAACACCTGTCATATTTCTTTATGTTATATAATCAGGGTTTTAAATGGTTTTTATTTATTATATTTAGATTATATATTTCAAATAAATATCCAGTTTGTTTTTTTACACATAACATTTTTATGTGTACCGGTATAAATACTCTTTATAACTTGTCAATAAGTTTCTACTCTTGGATTAACTCATATGTTAAAAACCACATCAGATCGACATTTAATAGACGCATAAATTTAACCTACAATGTCGTTATTCTAGTCATGTCATCAATTTCGCGTCTATCACAGCGTGCTAGACTGTGTTAGGATATCGTGATTTGACTGTTAGTTATTCTAACAAAATGTGTTCTTAAGAAGAATTAATTATAACACGACAGACAAGCGTTGGTGAAATATAATATTATTTTTATTTTTAAGTAAAATAAGTCCCAGCTTGCTTGTTATCGAGAAAATATAAAATATAGGTCTGACGAATTGGTTCGATGCAAACATTAATAAGGTCACCATCCTCTCTGCGGACCCGATCGGCGAAAACAGATTATGGGCTGAGATTTTTGGCCGTTCAACAGAGCACAGTTTCTGAATTCGTGGCTCGAATAATAAACCATTATGAATCTTGAAGAATCATCGCGATGTAATGTATTTTTTTTCAGGTATTTACAATATGTTTACCGTAATTTATGTGACACCCCCACGTTTACGTCTAGATTCACATATTGTTTATTAAAAAAATTAACGATGTCAATTTGTTCTGAACGATTTATACACACATACCATCACGACATTTCCCTGTCAGGGTAACAGAGAGGACACAACGCCAGGCTTTCATATCTCGATACACATTTTTAGCCTCTTCTACATTCATACACCTATTCGTACAACTTCTGCGGTTTCTCTGATTTTTTCGTTCCCTTCTTTCAGAATTGACTAAATTTTAATAACGCACTCAGCGATTAATTTCGTTTTTTTTTTCAATCAAAACAATATTTGATAACAATCAACGTAAGATTTTGACAATTCAATATACGTTTTTATGTTATTTTTTTAATTTTGAATTTGATTATCTTACTCTATCAGTTACTTACATATATTTTGTATTCGATTGAAAGTTATGAAATAAATCATTGTTTCACAATGAGGTTTCAAAACACATAAAATTCTTAAAACAAATATAATGATGTTTCTATTATTCGTCATAATATATTATCATATAAACCTTAGTGCTTAAACATGTTTTCTTTCTGGGAAGAGATATCGTCATCGTCTAAAAATAAAACTGACGTGATGAATGAATAATGTCATCTTATTTGCAAAAGCAATTTAAACGTGTCCATAAAGCGAATAACAATCGACTTGCAATGTTTACTAAATGGATTTTTCATCTATCGTTGGCATTGCATTTCGCCGTAGTCCTCGCATAAGTAAAATGTTTATAATAATTTATTTACCACCGCGAAAATATTGCGATGTTAAATTTTTCATTTCTTAAACAATCGATAAATTTAAAAACTTTTGGTACCGTGCGCTCTATCCCAGTTGTCTCTGCCAAATTTGTTCGCGTACACAGCGATCAATCAATTTATAATAGTTTATGTAACGGCAATGTGTTCACGTTTCAAATTAACGAGCGGAGGTCATCTTTGAAAATAGTTGAAGAAACTTTTGCTTAGATCATCCTCTGTTTAGGAACACCACCAATAGCGAACCCATGAGGTCACAACACAGACTGTTTTGTGTTTTCAAACAGGATGGAGGTGTCATGATCGAGACTTGTGAGAAAATAACTAATAACCGTTTAAACAGCCAACATTCTTTTCGAAGACATTCAAGTGAAAATCTGTTAGTTAAAAATAATAAGGTGAAAGTGATCATTGCAATATGTTTTTCGTGAAAAAGCTTCATAGTTAATAGTGATTTATCACTTGTTTACATTGCGAAGTAAGTAACCAATCCATCTTCATTTTATCAGATAACGCCACGAGCTCTTATCGAAGATAACAAGTGA
>CATKWJ010001037.1:0-30401 GCA_949825065.1 Odontocerum albicorne
CAAATATACATTGCACTATTTGAGTGGGCGGACTAGTAGATGAAAACCAATTAAAGTACGGTTGGATCAAGTGAATGATATTTTGAAAATAGGAAACGTTGAAAGTCAGAAAAATCGTAGGAGTTGTATGAAAAGCTGTATACATATGGAAGAGGAGAAGGATAAGTATAGTGATAGAAAAGTCTGCCGCTCTGTCCTCTCTGCTCACACCAAAAAGGAAGTGGAGTGATGTTATGTATATGTTGTTTAAGTGCCATACAGAAAAGCGACGTTGACTCGATGCATCAAAGTATTCAATTGATGTAAGCGCGACGCACAATCATATGTGTAGTGTATATGGTTCGCGAATCATTTTCGGAAGGAAATCGCTAAGTGGAATGAGACTCGCAGAGTTGTTCGCGAGTTCTTCGATTTGATTGTTGTCCATAAGATCCTAATGATGATTCAAAGTCCTTAGATAACTTGGATTTCTAATGAAAATCGAAAGATAATTTAGAATGTTATCATTGATGATATTGTTTAAGTCATTGAGTGGTATTCTTCATCTTATTCAAAACATCAGCCATGAGTTCACTTTCATCCCGTATTCTATCATGAATTGTTATCCTTCATCTTATTCAAAACATCGGCCATAAGTTCACTTTCATCCCATATTATGTCATAAATTGTTATCCTTCATCTTATTCAAAACATCAGCCATAAGTTCACTTTCATCCCATATTCTATCATAAATTGTTATCCTTCATCTTATTCAAAACATCAGCCATAAGTTCACTTTCATCCCGTATTCTATCATAAATTGTTATCCTTCATCTTTTTCAAAACATCAGACATAAGTTCACTTTCATCCCGTATTCTGTCATATATTGTTATCCCTTGTTTTCTTTTCAGTGCACGCATTTCTACAGTACTTATTTTGTTCCTATCAATTTTTTTACCTCGTCCACTCCCCCCCCCCCCCCTTAACATACGTCAAAGTTAATTAGAAAATACTGTTGTGGACTATCATCCTAGCAAAATGATTAGTCATACTTACTTTACGAAATTATAAATAATACGTAAAATACTTCTTCTTTCATATTGTACCTTTCAACATATCCGAATTGGTAATTCAGGCATATTTAATTGCATGACCGGGAGACAATATTGCCTTCGGCCCCAGTAACCAAGCCTTCGGTTTTAGAACCATTGAGATCACATTTATCCCAAATAGTTTTATTACGTACTCTCTCATACATTGTCACCCCATGTATTATTTTTAGTAAAATTATTTCTACAGCATTCATTCAACTTCTTTCAGTCCTTTTCCGCATCTACGGTTTACTTCCATACATCAAACATGGTACTAGAACATTGTTTTAGACTATCATGTCAGTAGATTTTGGTACTTTCCGGTTCGAGTATATATGTTTTAGTATCCCATCGCCTATATTCCCTTTCTCTGCACAGCTTTTGATATCATTAGTAACTCTTCCATCATCTGAAAAATCTCTAGATATCAGAATTCTCACATAGAAAACAAATATTTCTTGATTATAAAATGGACTAACCTTTAACTACGTAAAATTAATCACATTAATTTTGACGTAAAATTCATTAAATTAATTTTAACATAATTTATTTGGACACGGAAGTTAATTCTGAAAATTAACATCCCGAAAGGATCAATTAGTGTCGTTTAATAAGAAAAAAATATAAATTTCTCATGAGGTATATTCTAACACGCAATTTCAAGTTTAGACTTGATAATTAACTAAGATCTACGATCTCATTTGCAAACGCCGAGGGATAATATTTGGTCGCTTATGCTTATTAAGGTTCAGGCTCTAATTTTTGCACTTCGTCTAGTGACCTACCGAAACACAGCCTTCAAGTTTTTTGACGTCTTAACCTATTTTTTAAATTACTGATTATAAATTTAAATAATTAAAAAATATATTTAAGTTAAAAATATTTATTTATTTCATTCACGACACAACAGTGTATTTTATATAACATGAAAATAATTGCAAGAAAGACAAGTTAATCAAAATACGAGTATTTGAAATTATTGACAAAATTACAAAAAATGAACAATACAATAAGATAGTACTTATATTTACAAGTTATGTATACAAATGAAGAAACAATACAATAAGAAAGTATTTACATTTACAAGTTATGTATAAAAATGAAGAAACAATACAATAAGACAGTACTTACATTTACAAGTTATGTATATTTGAATTCCATACATGTGTTTATATGTTATTTATAGTTAAGGCATTAACATTGTGGAGGTTTAAAGATATTGTAATTTGTTTTCATCAAACACTGTTTATTCCACCTTATGTAACGGTATTACCCTACCGGTTTCAAGGCTTTCATTTCATCATCAGGGAGCACAAACAAGACCCTTGATGATGAGGTGAAAGCCTTGAAACCGGTAGGGTTGTACCGTTACAAAAAGTGGAATAAACAATGATTGATAAAACAAATTACAGTGTGTTTACATTAAAAAATATAACGAAATTTAGCCAAGAAGATTAATTAACAGTGGAACATACATTTTAAAAGGAAAAAATATCATACACGAGTATGATTTAATTGTTTCATAAATTCGTTGATTGAAGTTTGTAGATTTGTTGTTTGTTACTGGTATTATTTTAATGTACATAACTATCAGTTTAAATATTTTTTGGAAGTAAAATAAGCTTATGAATCTACAAAAAAAAAACATTTGTAAATCTTCCGATATATGACAGAAATACATTAGGCTTTAGATGTAATGTAGTATGTTGTGAAATGTTCGCATAAAATCATAAATAATTATAATATCTCTCAAAAAGGGGTTTCTTTAACTGCTTCCTAAAGCTGCACATGCCCCCTCATCTCTAACACTAAGAGGTACCCCATTCCAAAAAAAGCTCAATCATAATATCTCGTCTTTTTGGATCGATTTGGAACAGCCAACTTATAAGATGAAGAGGAAATCGACCTTAAAGTTCCACTCCTCTTCAAACAAATATCCCTTAGATACAGATTCGAAAGATACAATGGAGACATCCAATTAAGGGGCTTGAATACAAAGAGACAAAGTTTGAAATTTACCCGTTAAAATCAAGATCAAGATTAACTGATTTGGAACCGTTCGGAAGCGATAATTTATGGATGTAAACAACAAGTACGCAGCATGACATGGAAAAAAATATGGTTGACACAATGCAGTTTAATTTTTCTCACTGATTATTTTGCTAAGTAATTGCAATAGATTTTGCAATAGATTTATATAATCATAATTGAAAGTGTTATTATTGACTTATCTTTAAACTATCAATTGTTTAATTTAATTGTAGTATTATTGATTTTTGTTGTCCTTCGGTTCGCGACAGTTTCTGTCAGACAGAATATTGCCCGCCTGGGTTGAAATTTAGCCATGGCTGGAATAAACAATGAGTTTACCAATTGGAGTGCTTTAAGATAAGGAAAGATGACTGCTCATTACGGAATATTGGTCCGAACGCTAGGGTTTGCAAGCGAAAATTGGACGTAGCAAAAAAGTGATAAAAATAAGATAAATACGGAAGAAATAAGAACGTTGCGTAGAATGTTTGGAAAAATCATGTATGCCATAAAAGAATAAGGATATTAGGAAAAAAAATGTGAATTGTAAGAAGATGCAGTGCTTAAGATGAAGTAGAGAGAATTGAGATCCCACATAAAAAGCATGAATGATTCAAGTTGAACAAAAATAAACTATACTGTATAGCAGCGGCGGCTGGTCCCTGCACTGAGCACCAACGCACCTCGAGACGCTGAGCGAATATGGAATATTGCTGTCTCACGGTTTACTGTATGTCTCTGCCCTATATGAGTTTCCATCCGGTGCGTATTAGAAATCGCTCAGGTTTTATTGGCAAACTTGGCCGATCAATTTGAAAGGAATATTTTTTTAAAATTTTACTTTAGTTTTTTTTTAATTTTCGCTTTAATAAAAATACTTGTACTATTTGTCAGTATTGTTATACATATTTTATCTACACAAATATGGACCATTTTTGGAAGTCATGCTTGCGAATATATAATTTAATTATTGCGAATTATTTCTCCGGTTCAGCGCACCAAAGCACCTCTAGATCAGACACCGCTGCTGTATAGTAGACATGAGAATTTTGGAAAGATCTGGTGGCACGAGCAAATTTATCAAATTTTAAACGAGGGAAAAGCGAAAAATCTTTATTATACGAGCAGGAGAATGAACGTCCAATACTGTCCAGGTGGCAAAATTCTAGACGGAAGTAGTATAGTGCTTCTAACGCGAAGAGAAGAATAATAATATGAGAGTATGTATGACGAGGTCTATGCACATGGCGAAACAGATATGACAATATATAATCAATGAGATATTGGTTATCTCTGTCTACTCCAATAGGGATATGTTATAATGTTGATAACGATTAAGTTTTTAGAAAAAAAATAAGGATTTCATTTTATATTCATCTAGCTGAAAAGCCCCTCCAAGGATGTGCGAAAACAATTAAATACTTGTTAATTGTTACACCTACTTAAATTGTATACCATGACGCCCCATTCCGACTTAACAGTATCTGCTTTGCCGTTCCTGCATGTGTTACCAATCATCATGTTACGAGTACCTTAGCCAGCCGGCGTCTCTCATTTTGGTTTTGCAGGTCTTCGTTGGAGATCGGCAAAACCAAAATGAGAGACGCTGGCTTGTGATCTCCTATCCACATTAAGAGATTGGTAGCCGCCGTTGTTCTGTTTTCCTTCGCTTTGCAGCAACACGCTCTTCTTTTGTAAATCTGGGTCTTTCAAGGATTTTAAAACGATTTTGGTTTAAAGGTTAACAGTAGGACCTTTATGCATACAATACGCCATAAACAAGTTTCTTTTCGTATTTTGTCACCTTAAAATATCATCAAATTGCGTGATATTTAACTTAGTACAATAATTACTTTATTTTTCAGTGCTGGCGTACTCGAAATGTGCGAATAATATAAAATGTATTTTCATTTGATTTATAAAAAAAGTACAAAAAATGTTTAGTTTAAAAAATAAACGAACTAATTTAACATTGAAAGTACCTAGCATTTAACTGTCGACTTGTCGACTTACTTTGAAAGCGTGTATTCCAAAATTGGAATACTTACGCAGTGCTTCTGCATTTGTTTTGTTTCACTTTCATTTCACGGCCACATTATATTTTGTCTAATTTTCGGTATCATAGCATAAGGTAAACTACATATTAGATTTAAAAGCTTTTTAGTGCTAAAAGATAAGTTGTAACGAGATTAATTAGAAACTAAATAGTGGGGGTTTACAATTATCATATACTCGTATATATGTAGTACCAACAGCTTACATTAATGATAATGTGACCTAGTGAGTAAGACAACTATCTTACAGCTCAGGGGTTCAAGTTCAATATCCTTTGTGTTTTAAATAAAGTTTACTTTCAAATCTTTCTGGTTGATCGGATAGGATTTCTACCTAGATATAATATCGTTAGGTTGTATTATTGACAACGAAAGTTTAATACAACATAAATGATTAGTGATTTAATTGGGAAGGCAGTTATTTTTTATTTGAATTCAAATAAATACATTTTTTGTAAAATTTGTCGTAAATTTAAAGAATTTTACACAGGGAAAAAATCTGATTACTTGGAAAATATTGCTCTTGGGCAATAATCTCTCTAAATTGTAAACCATAAAATGTAGTGTTTAAAAAATAAATAAAAGTGCAATTCCATTGGAAAAATACTGGAACCCTTTATTTGGAACCACTGACATTGAACCAAAAACCTTCGGGTGGAAATCAAGTGTTCTACTTACTAGAGGCTGGAAATAAAACGCAGAGTACTTTGCGCGTCTTTAAATACTCACATGAGATTTAATTAACGATAAATTTGTCATAGTTTCTTCAAATTATATTGCGTTAAAGAAACTTGGAAAAATCTAAGTAAAGACATTTAAATAATTATTCAAATAGACTAACTGATAGAAAACTGTCTAAACCAATCATTCTCTTATAAAGGGTCTTTCAAATTGAGCGGTTTTTTTTAATTCTTGGATAAAACACAAATGGTAATGTATGAAATTTATAAAAATGGAGTCGTATACAATACAACAACGCGTTCAAATTGTTGAATTATTTTATGTATTGTTATCTCCCGTAACGGTGATCTTAATTGGACACCAAGATCATGTGATCTGACACCATTGGACTATTTTCTCTGGAGTTACGTGAAAAGTAAGGTCTATAAGAATGACCCCCGATTAATTCCTGAGCTGAAGGACGAAATTATTCGCGTTAAGGGCGAAATTATTCGTGAAATTATTGGCAAGTTAGAACTGCAATTATGCCAAAAGAGTTGACATCTGTGGAGCTACAAGAGGTGGATATTTGGCGAATATTGTTTTTTGTGTTTAAATGTCATATATTATACTTCAATGACCAATAAAAAGTTTATTTGAAATTAAAGCAAATTGTGTGTTTTATTCAAGAATTAAAAAAATTTAATTAAAAAAACTGCTCAATTTAAAAGAGACCTTTATATAACATACTTATTCAAGAATTAAAAAAACTGCTCAATTTGAAAGAGACCTTTATATAACATACTTATTCAAGAATTAAAAAAACTGCTCAATTTGAAAGAGACCTTTATATAACATACTTATTCAAGAATTAAAAAAACTGCTCAATTTGAAAGAGACCTTTATATAACATACTTATTCAAGAATTAAAAAAACTGCTCAATTTGAAAGAGACCTTTATACAACATACTTATTCAAGAATTAAAAAAACTGCTCAATTTGAAAGAGACCTTTATATACATACGGGTGCAAAGTGAGAAGCCACCCTCAGGAAAAATGTTTCAACTATTAATTGAATTACTTGCCTCCATTTATTATCTACATTTAATACCTACGTAAAAACCTTTCAAATTCTCCTACAATGCTTTAAAACTTACGGGAGAGAAAATATTGCATATTTTTCGTAATTAATTAAGGTTTTAAGGGGCTTCAAATATTAATTTACATAGAACAAGGAAAAGTTTGAAAAAAAGTGTGTAAAGCGATATTTGACAAATAAGCCTACAGATGTTTTTTAAAATTAATTTGGACTTTGAAGTTCTTTCAAACATTTCTGAAGTCTTAAAATGGTTTAATAACACCACTATAAGAATTTATGAAGAGTGAAAAATAGTGACTTTTTTTCTTCAAAACTAAACTTTGTACCATTGCCATTAAAGTTTTTTTAATTTGAACTTTTTAGTCAATCTCAACTTTTCACAAAATTACCAAATTAAACATAATATGATATTTGTCGAAGGCTTCGGCTTTAACTTTGTGGAATTAGATTTTTTTCCATCCATTTATATAGTAACGCTTCAACATAACCTAAGTAATGATTCCGACTTATTGAAGAGCTTGGTCGGGAGACAACGTTAGGTTTAGACACTGAAGCAAGCACGGACAATTACAGTTTTTTTTATTTTGATGCCATTGTAAATCTAATTCGATATTTTTATTACCGAATATTTCAATTTTATTATTTTGACTGAATATCGTTAATTATAATATGAATTTGTATTAAAAAAATACTTTTCTGTATTTTAAACAAAAATACATAGATACCATAACACCGTTTCCCTGTCATTCATTACTTACCCACGCATCAAATTTAATTTACTTTTCCTTTCACACATTGACTTTGAATTACTCAACATTAGTTCTCAGATTTCTTCCAATCTCTCATACAATTTACTTATCTAACTCTGTAATTTATCTTCATTCTACGAAAACACTATCATGTCATCAGTATACAGCAATCCACAAACATTCCTATTCAACATATGTTTGATTGATCTCTGAGTTGCTTCACACATAAACATATGTAAATTTTAAACAACCAGGGTAACATAACACATGCATCTTTCTGTGTGAGTCGTAAGGTTGAATGTTTTTGGAAAAAATCCGTATTTATTACATATTTCAGAAATTCAATTCTGATCTTTTACTATAATAAACTGTATCGCGGGACAACCCTTTTTGGAAATCGCTCGTTTTAATTTATTATGTATTTCTGAAATATTATCGTGATTTATAAAGAAATATAAGATGTAAGACGGGCTAGAACTTTTTTGCAAATATAAGTTCATATTTCTATTGGTATTAAAAAATAAGATTCAGAAATATATCAAAAGTTGGATCGAATTCGCTAATATTTTAAGTCCTTTTTATGATTGAATATCTTAACACGTTGACTACCTATTACGCGTTTGTGCGTAATGAGAGGAGAGCGCTGGGTGCCGATCACGCACTTACGTGTAATATCAGTATGTCACTTCTATAGTATTGGTCAGTCTGCCGTCGGCACCCGTCGTAGCGAGTTGTTTGTGCGTCGACACCAACGTGTAAACGTAATGAGAGGAGAGCGCTGGGTGCCGATCACGCACTTACGTGTAATATCAGTATGTCACTTCTATAGTATTGGTCAGTCTGCCGTCGGCACCCGTCGTAGCGAGTTGTTTGTGCGTCGGCACCAACGTGTAAACGTAATGAGAGGAGAGCGCTGGGTGCCGATCACGCACTTACGTGTAATATCAGTATGTCACTTCTATAGTATTGGTCAGTCTGCCGTCGGCACCCGTCGTAGCGAGTTGTTTGTGCGTCGGCACCAACGTGTAAACGTAATGAGAGGAGAGCGCTGGGTGCCGATCACGCACTTACGTGTAATATCAGTATGTCACTTCTATAGTATTGGTCAGTCTGCCGTCGGCACCCGTCGTAGCGAGTTGTTTGTGCGTCGGCACCAACGTGTAAACGTAATGAGAGGAGAGCGCTGGGTGCCGATCACGCACTTACGTGTAATATCAGTATGTCACTTCTATAGTATTGGTCAGTCTGCCGTCGGCACCCGTCGTAGCGAGTTGTTTGTGCGTCGGCACCAACGTGTAAACGTAATGAGAGGAGAGCGCTGGGTGCCGATCACGCACTTACGTGTAATATCAGTATGTCACTTCTATAGTATTGGTCAGTCTGCCGTCGGCACCCGTCGTAGCGAGTTGTTTGTGCGTCGGCACCAACGTGTAAACGTAATGAGAGGAGAGCGCTGGGTGCCGATCACGCACTTACGTGTAATATCAGTATGTCACTTCTATAGTATTGGTCAGTCTGCCGTCGGCACCCGTCGTAGCGAGTTGTTTGTGCGTCGGCACCAACGTGTAAACGTAATGAGAGGAGAGCGCTGGGTGCCGATCACGCACTTACGTGTAATATCAGTATGTCACTTCTATAGTATTGGTCAGTCTGCCGTCGGCACCCGTCGTAGCGAGTTGTTTGTGCGTCGGCACCAACGTGTAAACGTAATGAGAGGAGAGCGCTGGGTGCCGATCACGCACTTACGTGTAATATCAGTATGTCACTTCTATAGTATTGGTCAGTCTGCCGTCGGCACCCGTCGTAGCGAGTTGTTTGTGCGTCGGCACCAACGTGTAAACGTAATGAGAGGAGAGCGCTGGGTGCCGATCACGCACTTACGTGTAATATCAGTATGTCACTTCTATAGTATTGGTCAGTCTGCCGTCGGCACCCGTCGTAGCGAGTTGTTTGTGCGTCGGCACCAACGTGTAAACGTAATGAGAGGAGAGCGCTGGGTGCCGATCACGCACTTACGTGTAATATCAGTATGTCACTTCTATAGTATTGGTCAGTCTGCCGTCGGCACCCGTCGTAGCGAGTTGTTTGTGCGTCGGCACCAACGTGTAAACGTAATGAGAGGAAAGCTGGGTGCCGATCACGCACTTACGTGTAATATCAGTATGTCACTTCTATAGTATTGGTCAGTCTGCCGTCGGCACCCGTCGTAGCGAGTTGTTTGTGCGTCGGCACCAACGTGTAAACGTAATGAGAGGAGAGCGCTGGGTGCCGATCACGCACTTACGTGTAATATCAGTATGTCACTTCTATAGTATTGGTCAGTCTGCCGTCGGCACCCGTCGTAGCGAGTTGTTTGTGCGTCGGCACCAACGTGTAAACGTAATGAGAGGAGAGCGCTGGGTGCCGATCACGCACTTACGTGTAATATCAGTATGTCACTTCTATAGTATTGGTCAGTCTGCCGTCGGCACCCGTCGTAGCGAGTTGTTTGTGCGTCGGCACCAACGTGTAAACGTAATGAGAGGAGAGCGCTGGGTGCCGATCACGCACTTACGTGTAATATCAGTATGTCACTTCTATAGTATTGGTCAGTCTGCCGTCGGCACCCGTCGTAGCGAGTTGTTTGTGCGTCGGCACCAACGTGTAAACGTAATGAGAGGAGAGCGCTGGGTGCCGATCACGCACTTACGTGTAATATCAGTATGTCACTTCTATAGTATTGGTCAGTCTGCCGTCGGCACCCGTCGTAGCGAGTTGTTTGTGCGTCGGCACCAACGTGTAAACGTAATGAGAGGAGAGCGCTGGGTGCCGATCACGCACTTACGTGTAATATCAGTATGTCACTTCTATAGTATTGGTCAGTCTGCCGTCGGCACCCGTCGTAGCGAGTTGTTTGTGCGTCGGCACCAACGTGTAAACGTAATGAGAGGAGAGCGCTGGGTGCCGATCACGCACTTACGTGTAATATCAGTATGTCACTTCTATAGTATTGGTCAGTCTGCCGTCGGCACCCGTCGTAGCGAGTTGTTTGTGCGTCGGCACCAACGTGTAAACGTAATGAGAGGAGAGCGCTGGGTGCCGATCACGCACTTACGTGTAATATCAGTATGTCACTTCTATAGTATTGGTCAGTCTGCCGTCGGCACCCGTCGTAGCGAGTTGTTTGTGCGTCGGCACCAACGTGTAAACGTAATGAGAGGAGAGCGCTGGGTGCCGATCACGCACTTACGTGTAATATCAGTATGTCACTTCTATAGTATTGGTCAGTCTGCCGTCGGCACCCGTCGTAGCGAGTTGTTTGTGCGTCGGCACCAACGTGTAAACGTAATGAGAGGAGAGCGCTGGGTGCCGATCACGCACTTACGTGTAATATCAGTATGTCACTTCTATAGTATTGGTCAGTCTGCCGTCGGCACCCGTCGTAGCGAGTTGTTTGTGCGTCGGCACCAACGTGTAAACGTAATGAGAGGAGAGCGCTGGGTGCCGATCACACACTTACGTGTAATATCAGTATGTCACTTCTATAGTATTGGTCAGTCTGCCGTCGGCACCCGTCGTAGCGAGTTGTTTGTGCGTCGGCACCAACGTGTAAACGTAATGAGAGGAGAGCGCTGGGTGCCGATCACACACTTACGTGTAATATCAGTATGTCACTTCTATAGTATTGGTCAGTCTGCCGTCGGCACCCGTCGTAGCGAGTTGTTTGTGCGTCGGCACCAACGTGTAAACGTAATGAGAGGAGAGCGCTGGGTGCCGATCACACACTTACGTGTAATATCAGTATGTCACTTCTATAGTATTGGTCAGTCTGCCGTCGGCACCCGTCGTAGCGAGTTGTTTGTGCGTCGGCACCAACGTGTAAACGTAATGAGAGGAGAGCGCTGGGTGCCGATCACGCACTTACGTGTAATATCAGTATGGCGCCCGTTACACGGTCAATCTGGATCGCAATCCGCGGTCCAAATCGGCGATCACAGATTGCGATCCGATTGATCAATCCATCAATCCGCTCATTACACGGTCAATCTTGACCGCGATCATTGATCGGCGATCACGGATTGCGATCCAGATTGACCGTGTAACGGGCGCCTAACGGGCGCCTATGTCACTTCTATAGTATTGGTCAGTCTGCCGTCGGCACCCGTTGTAGCGAGTTGTTTGTGCGTCGGCACCAACGTCGGCAGCAACGTGTAAACGTGTTAAAAAATTGGTCTCATGTCAGTAAGCTGCTTTACGTGGAAACATGAGCTTTATTTTTTTGGTTAAATTTTCATTTTTCTTAATATTTCTGTCTTTATTTACACGACATTAACGGAATTTTTAATGTATCGCCAATTTATAGTAAAAATAAAATAATCTATCAACCATTTGATCTTCAAAACATATATTTCCTTTCAATAACTCTCTTACAGGATACAACTTGAAGTATGGAAGTGAAACTTGGACTTGGCAGAAGAAGGAGAAATAATAATAATAAAATGACTCCATTTATAGCGCCATTTAGAAAGGATACTTCTTGAAGGACGGTGTTACTTGGGATTTGAACAAGCTATTATTGACAAATTAAAATGTTAGAAGTGTATAAAGATAGGAAAATGGTGGCAGCGGCCATTAGATTAGGTACTTCTCCGCATCTGCATATATTAAGAAAAACATATATGGAAAGAAAACCGCAGAAAATATACCAAGGGAAGACGAACTACGAAGAAATCTTTACAGATCTTCCGATATGTGATAGTAAAACATTCGGCTTTAGGTGTATGTAGTACACATGTGTGATGTTTATATATGATCATAAATTTTTAAAAGAATTCTCAAAAAGAGCAATCTTGAAATGCTTCCTAAAGCTTCACACGCCACCCATATCTCTAACACTTAGACGCAAACCATTTCACGCCACAGGACCAGCAACGTAAACAACCTGAAGATTAATGTTATGGAGATGCACCAATAAATAATATTGAGTGTAAATGTATGAAACAAGGCGGAGCTAGACATCAGAGATGAATACTATATATGGATAAAACGAATGTTTTAAGATTGAAGATTGTTTGGGAATGTGAAGAGAATGATTTAAGAAAAAATGACTAAACAAAAGTACAAGTCAGAAGCGGAAGGTGTGCATGGAAGTGGTAGACTTAGAAAATGTCTAGATCAAGTGGACTAGATTTTAAAAGAATGTAAGTAATTGGAATTATGTTTATACATATTTATTTTATCTAAGAACACGACTTGAAATATAAACTTAATTATTCAACACATAACATTACTTTATTCTTTAATTTTCTTATTTCCTTTTTATTGATAAGACAGAGATTACTGAGCGCCTATCCGTAGACGTACAGTTCCTTCTGTGTTTCTTAATACAAACTTTCTTTTTCTATAAACTTTATTCATTTGGTCTAGCCAATATTTTCCAGTCTTTCTCGGTTACAAATCCATATATGATACATATACACATACAAATACAGAGGTATGTATTTATGCATGTTTGTATGCATGTATGTATGTGTTTCTTTCCTCGCCACCATCCTTTCCTTTTCCTTGATTGATGATATATCTTTTATGTGTTGTTTATAGTTAAGGCATTAACGTTGTGAAGGTTTAAAGACATTGTAATTTATTTTTATCAAACACTGTTTATTCCACTTTTTGTGACGGTATAACCCTACCGGTTTCAAGGCTTTCACCTCATCTTCAGGGGAGCGCCAACAAGACTTCTTGTTTACGCTCCCCTGAAGATGAGGTGAAAGCCTTGAAACCGGTAGGGTTATACCGTCATAAAAAAGTGGAATAAAGTGTTTCATAAAAATAAATTACAATATCTCTTTTACTTTAATATTTCCAATAAGTTCATAAATCGAATATTTTTTGCGACCACATAACTTGTTTTATTTATTTTGGTCGGGTTGGTTGGAAGAGATTGACGCCTGGCAATAATCCCGTAAAACAGAATATAAAATGAAGCGTTAAATAAATAATAGTTGGAGATATTGTTTACGATATTATCATGCTATTTGAGTTTTTTTATATAATGTAAGAGTTAAGAGAGATATCGAACGGTGTCTGGTGATATGACGTAAAGGCAATGGGGTACTAAAACAGATATACCTACTCGAAACGGATGGTATTAAAATCCGCTAGGATGATAAGCTCACAAAACTATGTTGGTGCCAGCTTTGATGTATATTGATAGGATCCGAATAAATGCTGTAGAAATGCGTGTATTGAAGAGAATACATGGGATGACAATGTATGATAGAATACGAAATGAAATGATTACGGATGATTGTGAAATTAAAGCTAATGCGTTGAGTAAGGTGAAGAAGAGTACGCTGAGATGATTTGAGCATGTGGAAATAAATAATGAAGAAAGATTAACAAAACAAATGTGAGTGAAATGTGTATGAGAGTAAGACCAAGGAACGCGTGGTTGAATTGAGTGAATGATATTTTGAAAGAAGGAAATGTAGAAAGTCAGAAAACCCGTAGAAGTTGTATGGGTGTAGGGAAGGCAAATAATAGGAATACAGATAAGAAACTGGTAGTTTCGTATCTGCCAATCTCGACAGGGAGATGGTATGATACTCGTATGTATGTACTTGTATTTCATCATCTTCGTTTTATCGGAAACGCACCGATCCAGGTAAGGATAGTCATATGTCTAAGATTATGTTTAAGACACATGTACGAGTAGATATAGCTAGTATGACATTCTGGCAATGTGTCTTAAACATCGAACATGTTGTAAAAATATATTTGCTTCCATGCTGGCTGTGTTAGCCTCATCAAGAACACTTAGATTTGTGCGCTCGTCTTCGTATATTGAATACAGGGTGCAAGCGGCTAGGATGAAACTTTTCCAACATTTATTTTCCAGAACTTCTTATTGTTAAGCACTTACTCTTCCAGGCCAGGGTGGACCAAAAAGGGATAGTTTGGTAAAAAAAGCATGTAAAATATATCCTTCATCAAGTGACTTCACTGCTGGCAAGTATTTTTCCTCAAGCCTCTTTCAAAATTTCGGCCAGATACGAGGCGTAGTCGCTCTGAATCAATCACTCGAGTTCCGTGGCGTCATAAAACATTTTTATTTGAAAAAGTTAACAGTAGCGCTGATCGAAGTCTAATTGGATGAAGTTCACGGATATTTTAGCGATGAAAACTGGATTAATGAGTTTAAACGTGGCCGTACGTGCACATGCACCGAAAATGAGCCACGATCCGGAATCCCACTTGCGTCTACCATAAAGGAAATCATTGAAAAAGTTTCATGGTATTGTAACAGAATACCACTGCGCGAGATTGAGAGCATGTGCGCGAGATTGCTGAGGCAGTGGGCATTAAGTGAACGGGTGCAGAATATGAAAGAGCTGCCTGCACGATCAGGATATCATTGCTTCAGTAAATGACAATTTTGCCGAGTTTGACGGCACTTATTTTTCAGACAGGGTGAAAAAATTGGGAAATCGTTAAACAAAGCATGTACACTTTTCAAACTATCCACGTACATACCCAGAGTTGGATTGCAGTTGCTGAGAAACGTATCGATATTTTTGATGTGCATGAATTAAGTATGCCCGTTCGGTATTTCAGAACTAAAAGCAATAGTTGAACACTTGAGATACATGAGTTTATTTTACGTAAGACAAACTAAACTTACGAGATTTTACAGAATCACATTAAAAACTTGATTATTAAATTTAAATTCTTAACGAATACTCACAAAAGGTTTTTAACCATATTAATTAAGTTGTATTATACTATATATAGCGGTAGCTCTCGTGACAAACCGGGATCATTCCGCCAAAAGAGAGCCTCGGGATAGGAGGTAGAAGTACGTGATGCGGGGTTTAATTTAATAAGTTTAATGACAAAGTATTTTATTGTTGAATAATCTAATATAAAAATAAAGTTTGTATATTTTCAATGATGAAATGTTTAGTCTGCGAAAAATATATTTTCATTCCTACAAAACATGGAACCTTTGAAATCGAAGGTTTTCCCACCTGGTCACTAAGGTAGACGAGAAACATATTTGAATCTATGTACACAGCGTAAAAGTCTCTCGTGAATAAGTTAAAAGGGAATAGGTCACAACTGCGCAAATTTGAGTGGTCCCTTTTGTGAGGGGAGCTAACTGATGTGTGTCCGTCTATAAAATAAATACCCAGAGACCCATTGTAACAAAAAACCTTCAACATAATACCAGAAGGGACTCACAGTCGCACAGTCGCATTGTGTAACAGACATTGACAATACAGGCCTTATCTTTACGATTGATTCTCGGTATTGTGCCTTCTTAAAAAAACTCTTTTTACAAACCAGTCTTCCCTCGCGATTTTAAAGTGTCATATTGTGAGACGGACTTTTGATTTATCTGAAATAATGAAGTTTAACCAGGGGTTCACTAGAGAGATACACATATATAATGAAATCCCAAAAGTCATAAAATCGATGAGAGTTTGTGACAGATGTATTAACTAATCAATAATCGGTAAAAATCATAAATCTATTTTCCCATGTTTATATGTCCTCAGTGAGATACAAGCCAAAGTCTAGTTTACTGGGGGGGGACATGATAAATGAAATACTACAAATTGTTATTACTTTTGTAGGTCTTAGTTTTTTTATAATTTATGTATTTATATATTAAGTTATTCAATAACAGCTATAAGGATGCAACAGCAAAAATACACATCAACACATCCTCTGAAACTTTCCAAATTGGTATGGGAGTTCGTCAAGGAGATACTGTTTCCCAAAAATATTCACAGCTACACTTGAATATGTCTTTAGTAAACTGGAATGGGACAATAAATGCCTGGTTATTGATGGAAAATATTTGAGCCATTTGAGATTTGCGGACGATATCGTTATATTCTTACAAAACCCGAATGATCTTCAGCACCAACTGCAGGAATTGGCAGACGTCAGTAAACAAGTTGGTATAAAAATAAATATATCAAAAACTTAATATATGATGAACAGCTTTGCTACCCCAAAACCAATAATTGTAGATGGAAAGCAGCTGGAACTTGTTTAGGAATATGTGTATCTGGACCAACTTATTTCCTTTGTAGGTGGCATATCGGAGGAAACAGCACGAATGACAATACTAGCGTGGAGCTCATTTGGACGTTTGAACAACTTCTTCAAAAGTGACCTCCTTATATGTTTGAAGCAAAATGCCTACAATCAGTGTATTATCCCAGTACCTACTTACGTATCGCTGTGCGACATAAACGCTCACAGCAAAGAACACACAAAAGCTCTAGACCGCACAAAAGAGCATGGAGAGATGTATGTTGGGATATACTTAAAGATACCGTAGACGAAACACCTGGATTCGCAACACAACAAAGATAGAAGACGTAATAAAGGTGTGCAAGAAAATTAAGTGGCAATGGGCAGGACACGTAGCCAGAATGTCAAATTCCCGATGGACATCCAAAATAAAACAATGGTACCCAAGAGTCGCAGAGAAGAAGACCGAAGGTACGCTGGATAGATGAAATCAGAAAGCATGTCAGCATCACATGGCACCAACGAGCAAAATACCAAATGGTTTGGAGTAGACTTGGGGAAACCTTGAGCAGTGAATCGATCCAGGTTGACAATGATGATGATGACAATTTCTTGTCAAGTAAATAAATAAATAAAATTAATTTAAGTAAACATCTTACATGGAGTAAAATTGTGTACCATGATAAAGAATTAGGTAGTTTCCGGCCTGAGCAAGTTAGAGCTTGTATGGACAGAAATCAAATGTTAAATGTTGCAGTGAATTTTTAATGCTCTATGATAGGAGAGAAAACTAAATAATCAAGGAAATTTGCATTGAGATAAAACAATGGTTATATGCCATGGTATTCTGTCGAAATAGGACTCGACGGATCCGTCCGGGATTTCCACGGTCTAAAAAAGCCAGTGACAAAAGCTCAAAAATGAAATTAGAGCTCCTTTTTTTGGGATTGTCAGGGAAATCTACTTATTGATTTCAAATAGAAAAAAAAACTACGGTTACTGGCGAGTATTACGCGTCATTAAAGTACAACTCAAATGATGCCATAAAAACAAAACGCAGAGGATAGCTATCACCGGGTGTGAGACAATGCAACAGTGTACACTTATGTTGTTGAAAAGGTTGCCATTCAACAGCGTGGTTTCTAACAACTGAATCCCCTTCCTTAGTTAATTTATTTTAATTTTCAAAACTGAGTACCCCACTATATCTATTTGGGACAACTATTGTACTTTCGGCTGATGGAAATATGATAAATAAAATGAGAACAATTAAATTAATTTGAAACGCCTTCGGATGTAAACTGCGAAGCCTTCAGAAAACACCTTGCACTGTTGCGGTTAAAACGAAAAGACTTCGATAAGTGTATTCTTCCAGTTCTCACACACGTGTGTAAAATGTAAACCATAAGTTAAAAATAATACAGAGCCTCGCTACTACACAAAGAAGCATGGAAATACTACATAAAGGGTATAAAAATAATACAGAGCCTCGCTACTACACAAAGAAGCATGGAAATACTACATAAAGGGTATAAAAATAATACAGAGCCTCGCTACTACACAAAGAAGCATGGAAATACTACATAAAGGGTATAAAAATACAATAACGTGGATAACAAGCCTAACAAATGTCAATTTATATAGCGTCTTACTCGGGATTCGAACCCAATATTTTTAATATCTAAGCCCCCACACTAGGATGATTTGTATCAGCATAAATAAGAAAGACAATCATTATCGACAGATTACGAAATAAATAAATATAAGTTGAGTGCAACGATAAAAGGTGGTGATTGCGGTCATTCGATACGGTACTTCCACGCATCTGCATCTGTTTAGAAAAAAACATATTTGGTAGGAAAACGGTATAAAACTTATCAAGGTAAGACGAACTACGCAAAGACCTTTATAGATCTATTAATATGTGATAGAAACACGTTCGGCTTTAGATGTAATATACGAGTATAATAGTATATTTGTGTGTTTCATGTTCATATATAATCATAAATTTCGACCTCCCAAATTGTCTTTTAATTATAAAGATCTCTCAAAGAGAGCAAACATATCTCATTAAACTTATGACAGTCAGACCATTTCCCGCCACTGGACCAGCAACGGCAAAAGCCCTGTCATAATACAACGCCCTGTTGGACCGGTTCGGAACAATCAATTTATTCGATGAAGATGAAATAAATAAGAATGCTTTACTCATCTCCAAAGAAACATATAACCTATTGAAAGGATATTCAAAATGAAATGATAATAGGCAGGACAACATTTAAATCACCTTTTTCAATACCCGACCAAAGCCTCACCTCAGCCATAATACAAAGTCTCACCTCATCCATAATACGAAATCTCACCTGAGCCCTAATACAAAATGTCCCACCTCAGCCATAATATAAAACCTCACCTCAGCCATAATAAAATAAAGAAGGAATAATAATAAGTTAGCCAAAACGATTTCATGGTTTATAATCCAAGATTCCCAATTAAAAAGATTTGGAAGTAAACGTACATATGTATTGTACCATATACGTTTTCATTGTTTTAATCGAAATCTCAAATGAGTCGATTTTATACATGTGAATCGATATAAAAATATTCAGCAGGTAAATTGTAATTTTATGGTCGAATTCAGTCAGAAAAAGCTTAATTCCATACAACTCCGAACTAACACAAAATTATATAACATCAAAAATCTCGCCGTAAAACTGGTACAATGCGATACGACGTCCTTTTAATATATTATACGAGTATTATTCGCATTGGAAATAAATGCTAATAGACAGTTTTAAATTATGTATTTTACGTTCGGTAATAAAAATTTATGAAATGCCGAAAAACCATTATAAAAAACTAACAGGGTGTACTGTTGTGTTCAAAACAGAATTCATTTTTTTTTCTTAATAACATCATCGCCTTACGAACAATTACAACATTTTCTAACTTGCTGCTATAGTATTATCTGTAAGATACAGATGTCTTGTTTACTGGGACAAATGCGATAATATAATACACAAACTTAAAATTTTAAAGTTACTTTTAATAAATGCCCGTAAATAAGATTATTTATGTCTGCACTTTTCCTAATACATACTCATATATAGTATTTTTTTCTTTTGTAAGTATCCATGTAAATAAATAAAATATTTCAAATGGTTTGGACATATGAAGAGAATGAATGACGGAAGAATGAGTAAGCGAGTATACAAGTCAGAAGTGTAAGGTGTGCGTGGAAGAGATAGACCTAGGAAAACGTGTCTGGATCAAATTGGCCAGATTATGAAAGAAGGAAATAATGGAAGATTGTTTACGACGTGATGTATAAATGTGAAGACGGCGAAAGTTGTGTTTTTGGAGAGAACAATTTGGAGATCTATTCTCTCTGCCTACCCCGCAAAGAACACGGCGTGATGATATAAAACATGCAAGAATTTTATACATTCCTTGTTTTGCACCACGCATTAAAACAAACATTTATGAAACCACAGAATCGTCAAACATTCCATAGAAAAAATAACATTTATTACGAGTACTTACTTCAAGACATAGGAAATCAGAAATTACTATTACGAACATTGTGTTATAAATTATTGAGGCTTCGAGATGGTTGTGCTATAAATTATGATGCTTAAAATTATACCAAAATCACCCAGTGAAGGAAAAATTAATATAAATATAAAAAAAATATTTATTATTAATAAGAAAATGGGATGAAAGTTTAACAAACAATTCCAAAACATAATTTCTGCTAAGGAAGCAATAAAAAATGTTGGATCGTTCCAAAAGTAATTCGCTTTTCCAGTTACTCTACAAATTAAAATAAAATATGGCCCGTTGGAAACAAGTTACTCGCGAAGCGGCGAAAAACGCGAAAGTATTAACGTGTAGGAAAAATAGAGAACAAAATACGAATTGTAATCGGTAAAATTCGAATCGCTTCACTCCTCATAAATCTTTTTCTATATTAAAGTACCAAAGTTTAATGTACTCGTATATTAAAGCATTGACGGAATTAAATTAAATGTTTGGTAAAACAATTAATATCTTTATTTAAATAATTGTACTGCAAAGCGCCAATCAATTTTAACATAACATGTAAGGAGTGTATTTATACGATTTCCCATTATATGTTATCAAACCAGTGGTCTCTAAACGACGTCAGTTCAAGGTGCCCTTGGCGTATCTGGATTTTTACAGAACATATACAGTTGCACTTATGTTGGTGCGGTTAGGTTGAAAAATTAATTAAATACGTACTTAAAATCCACAAAAAAGTTTATAATAAGTAAATATTTTGAACAATCATTGAATAAATAAATCTCGTAATTAGTGACACAAGTAAGTCTGTTGTTCACCGTAATTTTCTCGAATCTTGGAATCAAACTGGATACAACCGTCCACATTTCCTGTTCCATGTTGATTTTCGCACGGTATTTCCTTTTTATCATAGCGAACGCTGAAAAATTCTGCGACGAAATATTCTGCGGCGCCCCTGTAAGCAGGTCACACACTTTGGGAACCACTGGATAAAACAATATTTACACACACTGACTACTGGCATTACAGACCATGGAGGTCTAAAATCGACTTAACCCCCTTCGAGATGGGTTTGTCCTGTGTTGGCTTTTCGTCGACCCCAATGTTTGCAGCATCCTATCATCGACTGTCCACCCATCTTAAGTGGAGGTATCCCATGGAACTACTGATGGTTGGTATGATAGCAATTACACTTCTTCTGCTATGCACCATTTACCCTAGCAACATGCCATACTCGCTCAATTATTCTCATTTTCATAATTCCGATATTTGGAGACTGGTTAAAATGATGAAGTTTAGTATTCTTGCAAATGAGCTTACTTCCATTATCTCGTCTTTTTAAAATATCCAATTTGTTTTTGAACATTTGGATGGTGTAACTCGATCTAATTATCGTAACCATTATTCACATCCATAAAATACTACAGGCTTCAACGAGGTATCGTATATTCGGAGTTTCTAATCTTGAGTGTCGTCGTCGTTGCTGGGCCTCGTAGTCGAGGATCTTATCGCCATTCCAACGCCTATCAAAGGTGTACCGCGGAGCTTATGTTTCTTTCTTCCTTTGTCCTCTTTAAGTGAGTGAGTTGTTGCCCACTAGTAAACTCACCGGCCGCACCACTGTACTAGATCGGATGGCACACCAGAGCGAGACGATAGGACCCACCGGCAGGTTTTTTTTCCTTTTTTGTTTTTTTGAAAGAATAGATATGACCGAAGTCATATGTATCCGTATACCCCCGAATAGTAAGTGGAAAAAATACTATGTCATTTGATGGGAGAAGCACAGCGCGGGGTTCGAGTGTAGCAAACCCTGGAGTGTAAATAATGCCTATTTTCATTTTACATCCGAGCAGAGATTTTTAAGTCGGGTTTGTTTATCTCATATACCAGAGCTCCCATATATTATATTATATTATATTTTACTGATTGTCATTTTGAACTTGAATCCTATTTGGAGTTCTTAATATATTACTAAAGATGTTTATATTATATACTACTGGGAAATATATTTTTCCTTTTTTTAGACGAAATGTTAAATTTTCTATGATATATTAAGACGTTATATTAAATGTTAACTTGATGATGTTTAATTCTGAAGTTATTATAGAATAATTTCATTTTAGGTTGAGGTTATTTTCGGTCCCATATTACCGAATAGAATTATTAAGAACATTCCCACTCGTACACGGAATGTTTAGGTTGAGGTTATTTTCAGTCCCATATTACCGAATAGAATTATTAAGAACATTCCCACTCGTACACGGAATGTTTTTGTGTAACGACTTTTCGGTTATCATATTTTTAAGAGTCGATGGATAGATCACGAAGTGAGCTTCTTGAAAATCTTTGTAGATTAAACAAAGTCGTTTCACAGCGAATCAGGAACTATGAATAAGATTGATTGTTATT
Organism: Odontocerum albicorne; assembly: GCA_949825065.1. Taxonomy (NCBI): domain Eukaryota; kingdom Metazoa; phylum Arthropoda; class Insecta; order Trichoptera; family Odontoceridae; genus Odontocerum; species Odontocerum albicorne. Next base: position 22,647 of record CATKWJ010001037.1, read on the forward strand.
TCATGATTAATTTCTTTGGGTTTTAGCTCAAATTGATGTGATTTCTTGTTTATTTTAAGTATGGTGAAAAAGATTATGAGCCATATCAAAATTTTAATAAAATGATTGTGTTAAAACGTTCGTCAAGTAATAAAACTTATAATTTAATAAAATAATTGTATTAAAACGTTCATCAAGTAATAAAGCTTATAATTTAATAAAATAATTGTATTAAAACGTTCATCAAGTAATAAAGCTTATAATTTAATAAAATAATTGTATTAAAACGTTCATCAAGTAATAAAGCTTATAATTTAATAAAATAATTGTATTAAAACGTTCGTCAAGTAATAAAGCTTATACGCGCTAGATGTGTGTGCGTGCGGCTGTTACTCCGCGATGTTATGATGATGAAAAGTGAGTAACGTATCTTCTGAAAACTATGCTGTTATATGTAATGTGCCCACTTCAACAATTATTATACTCGTATGTAGAGAGAGGGGTATAGATAATTCAGTTTGAAGAGTCATTTTACAATACACCATATGAATTAATTAATAGAATAATATATATAAGTAATTGGTTTCATAGAGTTATAAGAGATATCAAACGGCGTGTAGCGAGAGGAAACAAAATCAATGAGGCACTAAAACATCTATATACTCGAACTGGACAGTATCAAAATTTGCTATGATGATAGACCACAACATTATTCTAGTATCAACTTTGATGTATGGAAGTGTAATGTGGTCGTGGAAAAAACTGAAAGGAGTCAAATACATTCTATAGAAATGTATGCACCAAGGAAAATACATGGTTTGACAATGTATGGCAGAGTACGGAATAAAGAAATCACAGATTAATATGAACTTAATTAAGGCTGATGTATTGCGTAAGATAAATAAGAACAGTCTGAGATGGTTTGAATATGTAGAACGAATGAATGAATAACAAAACAAATACACATTGCAAATATGAATGGAAGGTATAGAAGAGAACATGAAGGAAAGTATGGTTGGATCAAGTGAATAATAATATGAAACCAAAAATGTAAAAAGTCAGAGAAATCGTACGAGTTGTATGGATGTAAAATAGGCGAAATACTCGTACGTATGTCGCGATAGACAAGTCTAGCGCTCTCTCTTCTTTACCTACCCCTACAAGGGAAGGGCTTGATGGTAAGTATATAATTGGTTTCATTTTATAAATTTGTGGGAATAAAGTAAGTTTACCGACCGTCACTGGCCTCATGCCTCATGCCCCATGGGTATTCATTCCATTTGTAATAATGTTATTTTTAATTGATTGCTGAGTAAACATTGACGAATCAGTATTGATTAAACTATTGATAAAAACTCGTTTTGCTCAGGTTTAATTTACAATACTTTTCGTATTTAGAATCTGTTCATGAAAATCATGCTCGTAAACTTAAGACAAAAAATATTGTATTTTTCCAAGAGAAAATCTGTACTGTAAAAATATTGTATAATATATTAAATTAAATTCACATACATATATCCTACAGAGCATGTCCCCCCCCCCCTCATTTAGGGAAGGCAGAGATGACAGATTTCCATGCATACAGCCTACGCCTCGACCACCGCCAAGCCTTTCGTTATATGTATCATATTCTTCTGTTTCTTATAATTCCTTTCCATTAGTTAAAATTTCATAGTTTTCTTCGGACTTAATTTATTTCAGACATCACCATCATCGTCAACCAGGGTCGATCCACTGCTGGATGAAGTAATTCAAATAGTTCGGTTTTTTGCTCGTTGGTTCGGTTTTTTGTGATGCTGCCATGCTTCCTGATTTAATCTATCCAGTGGACCTTCGGTCTTCTTCTGGGCCTCTTTATGACTCTTGGGTACCATTGGGGATGATTCCGGATGTCCATCGAGAGTCTGACATTCTGGCTACGTGTCCTGTCCATTGCTAATTCAGTTTCTTGCACACCTTTATAACGTATTCTACCTTTGTTTTGTTGCGAATCCAGGTGTTTCGTTTACGTTTTTTTTTAGTTTATCCCAACATGCATCTCTCCATGCCCCTTTGTACGTTCTTTACTGTGAGCGTCCATGTCTCGCAGCCATACGTAAGTACTGGGAGAATAAACTTGTTGTATACCTTTCGCTTCAAAGATATTGGGAGATTACTTTTGAAGATCTCGTTCAAATGAGCTCCACGCTAGTTTTGTCCTTCGTGCTATTTCCTCCGATATGCCCCCTATAAAGGTAAAAAGTTGGCCCAAATACACATATTCCTGGACAAGTTCCAGCGGCTTTCCATCTACAATTATTGGTTTTGGGGTAGCAAAGCTGTTCACCAGACATACGTGTATGTACATATTTGTTTTATAAGTTTTTGTAACTCATTCTAATAACATGTCCAAACCAACTGATGATGGATTTCTTAATTCTACTTATGACATCCAATTCGAACAAAAAGTTATCCATTATCCAATAATTTGTTACTATATCATACATTGCAATACCAGAAATTCTACGTAAGGCACACATTTCTACGACAATTATTCGGCTCTTATCACTTAGACTTCGTTTCCATATATATTAAGGTTGGTATTAATTAACTACACACTACTGAACACAAATTTTGCGTTTATTTTATTAATAAAAATAGTATTAAGTGTGTTGTTAGTATCTTTCCCTGCAACGTCACGTCTTTCAATATCTATCTTTATTTTACCGCCTCTCAAAAACACGCTCTCCAAATATAGTCCAGTCTTTCATTGTTCACAAATACATTGCTATCGTTTATTGACTTCACATTGTCAATAAATAACTTTTCCTAACATTTGGCATATATTCCTTCAACCGATTTTGTCAAATTATTTTCGTTGTCAGCCACAAACACCATATTGTCTGCAAACAATAAACCATTCAAAATCAAACTTAATTTTTTCATACCTCTCGTTTCACTCGTTATCTGGTTAATAATACACGAGTCAATATAAATAATGAAGAGCCTGGAGACATCACACATCCTTGTTTGACACCTTCTTTATACAAAACCATTCAGACTATTATGATTTACCTACTTGAACGACCGCTGTGCTGTGCTTTTCTCAAACAGGGACGCGATCAGTCAATTCGATCCCACAATAAGGGACTAAATATGCTCTCACCCAACGTGACTTATACCAGTTGATCAACATTTTGTTAATTTATTATGAGTTCGACGTTATTAAGTGACAAAAAAGTAACTGTCCAACATAATTTCTTCGCAGTTGGCGACATCAGAATATGAAAAGAATAGTAGCGATGATGTACTTAATCTGCGATGCCTCAGGGACTAGAAATACTCGCGTAACACTTTCTTACTAACCTAATAATTACTCCTGTTTTAAACAAGTGCTCTTCTAAAATTATATAATATAAATAAGCAATTGAAACCACAAACTACTTTCACAAGGGTTAATTGCCTTAACAAAAATAAACAATTGGATTATATGGCCGTGCGCTCAATGCACTGGAATTATATGTAGAAGGTAACCGGGTCGAAACCTGCGCTGTGTTTCTGAGGGTACAGTGATGTCTATGACTTCTTTCTTATTTTATTTAATATACGAGTATATAGGTTCCTTATGTCCGTATCATTAAGATATAATATATCTAAGATTAAAACTCCAAATTAAAGAAGACAGACGTAGATTTTTTGGCAATCGCAAGTGTTGCAAATTGATAGCCGTTCTCGTCCATACACTACTGATAAAGTGGAATCGCAAACACCACGATTAGTTTTTTTTGGTATTTGGGCGCATTCTCTTTCAATGGCTGCCCTTAATTTATTAACTGTTGCTGGTTTTGCGCCACAACATTTATCTTTGATGGGATGAGTATTTATTTAACAATTAATATTAATATTCCCCCTTTCAAGTCATCCCTATAGGATAAAATACAATTTTGCCAACGTTAATTCCAATCCGCAGTGATTGCGGCATCACGACGGTGTTGATTTTGGCCAAAAAATTACGAATTAGTTGTGAAGTGTGAGCCGTTACATCACCGTGGTGCAAAATCAAGGAGTTGTTTGCACGCAATTTCGATCGTTTCCTTCGGATTCTGCCTCACGAAAAAATCTTTGTCCAGTCATTTTTAATATAAAAAATGACCAACATACCAAAATGCATTGTATAGGTAAATACTTGCCTGTCAAACACAAACTGCCCATCCAATATGGCCGAATATTGAAAAATACCATCAAATACAGTGTTACCGTGAGGAAAGATCAGCTTAACAAAGAACAATCACCCCGCGAAATTCGAAAATGTGGGTTATTTTTTGATCAACCTTTGTTCATTATTTTGTGTGCAATTAACGGATAACATTCTTCTTCAGTTTTTTCCTTGTCTTATCCCATCCATTTGGCGTTGGCTACTTGGACCTTTTTCCTCCATCTCTCACGATCTCGCCAATCACTCAGAGATATTCCAACTTTCGTCATGTCCTCCTCCACTTTCTTATATATGTTCATCTTGGGTCTCTCTCTGCATCTAATTGAGTCTCAATTCGTGTTTGTCTTGAGCGTCGACACTTCATTCCGTCGTTGCACGTTCCCATACCGGCTAGTCATGCTTCCCCGGCTTTATCTACTATAAGCGCCAATTTAATTTTCAGTTTCAATTAACGGATGAAATTGAAATTAAATAGTACAGTCGATAGGTTAATTAACTCTCCAACTATTTATTCAACCAGATATAATGTTTTATTGATTAAACAACCCTCATATCATACCATCATAGTGACTCCATTAAATGAACCGAACTTTTGCTTGCATTTTTACTCTACAGTCGATTGATAGTTCAATGTGTCAATTTTCGAAAAGTTGTCAATCATCGTTTTTTCTCATTTAAAAAATCATTATTGTGAGGTCATTCACTTGAATCTTTGGATGGACATTTGAAATTAAAGTCGTTTCTAAAATTTACTTAAATTTTTTATTTCTAAAATGTATCAACATATTTCCTCGTTATTATTTGAGTGATTTATTATCGTTGAACGATTAGATGAAGAAGGACTAACAAAACAAATATACAGTACAAACGCAAAAGGAAGGCGCGATAGAGGAAGAGTAAAGAAAGTATGGTTGAATCAAGCGAGTAACATTTTGAAAGGAGGAGACGTTTAAAGTTAGAGAAATCACAGGAGTTGTATGAGAATATGTACGGGTGTATAAGAGGCGAAATGTGTGTGTCACGATGGGAAAGTCTTTGTCCTCTCTGCCTACTCCGAGAATTATTAAAATAATGATTTAACAAAAAAAATCGTAACATCCTTGTTTGACACCCTTTTTATACAAAACCATTCAGACATACACTGTATATGATTCAGCTACTTGAACACTTGCTGTGCTCTTTTCATACAGTGACGCGATCAGTCAGTTTGATTCCACAACAGGGCTAGATAAATTATCAGAATTGTATGAGAAGGTATATGGGTGTACAGAAGGCGAAATTATAAAACAGAATAATTTTACAAAAAGTCGTTAACAAGAAATTTAATGTTTATTGATTAGATTTGTTTCAAAGTTGAGAACATCGTCCTTCTATTTACATATGAAGTTCTTCAACATAAATAACAAATCAATTAATAAGTTAAAATAAGCTGACAAAGCTATTTAGTACAGTTTGACAATGGTTTTGTAAAGCGAAACAGGCCTGTCACTGTAATTTTAGTTTCATGTGTAGAACTTATTTCCATTAAAGTGTTAAATCATTATGTTTCTAAATTACTTGGTAATATTATAACTGCTGTTTTATTGTATCTTCATGTTAGTTTAAGATAAATTTTATGTAATTTAGTCAGAAATTTTAAGTGTTGAAATTAACTTTTGTTTTCGTGAATCGAATAAATAAAAATATATTTTGACTATCAAACTTTTGAGCAAATTAAAAGTAAAGATAAATAGTTAGACCCAAAGAATGGGGGGAATAATAAAAGGAACACGGGTGGATAGTGTAAACAAACAAGATGTGTTCGAGATTAATTGTGTTTTGTTCTATTCTGTTCACTATGTAATCTGTTGACACGTAGTGGGACGAATCGACCCCTCTAAATGCATTGTATGCAAATGCTTTTAACCTAAATACTCAATTGACTTTATAGCGAATTTCCGCTAGATACGAGATGATAATTTTGCTAAGTTCTACAATGTATTATACAAACGCTATAAGTTTACATCCAACTGTTTCTCCTTCGCATTTTAACCGGATATGAGTCAGTATTATTGAAGCTAAGCTTATTGGGGGTAATGTAGCAGTGGTACATACATACATACAGACATACAGATTCCCTGCTGGCGTAGGCAGAGGATACAACATTAGACTTCTCAATATCGATTCACGTCCTACGCCTCTTTTACATTCATACACCTTCAAACACAACTCCTACAGTCTCTATGATTTTTAATATTGCCTTCATTTAAAATATCTTCATTCACTTTTCTTAGTCCACCTTTACCACGCCTTCAATTCACATTTTCACTGTATATTTATTTTGTTGGTCTTTCGTCATTCGTGATGACCAGGTCTTTCAAGGTATGCCCCTAACAGTTCCCTTCAAAAGTGCAGAAGAAATACAACGTGAAATAATGGATGCGTATTATTATTTCTGCAGCGTACTCAATTCAGTCGCAAAATCAAGTCCAATAATCACGACTGCTATGTCAAGAACATAACTAAGTAGAATAAGCAACCTTGGGGACCCTTCTGAATAATTTGGATCGGTAGTCTCTCCATTGTATCTATCTGATAATACATGTATGGCCGAAGTGCCAAAGAGTTGTGGTGTGCTTCGAATTACGGAACTGACTTCGTGCTACTCGACAGGTGAATATACCTATCCAGTCTGGATACATCGAGTCACATTGGTCAGATGGACGTGACCCTGAATAAGACATGGCGCCTGATCACGGGTTGCCTTAAACCAGCCACACTAAATAAAGCGCGTGTCCTCGCCAAGATTGCTCCCCCAAAAATCAGGAGAGACATTGGAAGGAGCGCTGACTAAATTAAGATCTTAGATATCCTTTGTATGATTTTTTTCTTTTCGTCTTGAAGACGTTACTACACTACTTTCACGTAGAATTCTGCCACCCGAATACCACTGGGCGTCCCACGAATCGAGTCATCTTCGGTGCAAGAAATTGTGCTTCTCGAGCACTACAGCAAGTATAGCATAGACTGTCTCTCACCACAGTCTCTCATACACATAGTCGATCCATCACAATAACATTCCCCATTCCAACATGTTGTCTTGACTCTCCCACTTTCTGTACCGAACCTGTTCAGTCATTTCGATGTTCTCTAGAGCAGTTTCAAGTCAGGTGGCAATTTATCTACCTGCAAAATTCACCCCGCTGAGGCTCGACGATTCTCCCCCCTCGTTCATTTTAGCAATAGAGGGTGGTTGTTCTAAAGGCTTAGTGATCCTAATGAAGCTATGCCCGTCAATGCTCTCAAGAAGTTATTTATATGAAATGTATATATGTCACGTCAATGCTCTTAAAAATAATTAATATAAAAAAAAAAATATATATATATATATATATATATATATATATATATATATATATATATAATATATATATATATATATATATATATATATATATATATATATATATATATATATATATATATATATATATATATATATATATATATATATATATATATATATATATATATATATATATATATATATATATATATATATATATATATATATATATATATATATATATATATATATATAT
>CATKWJ010001038.1:0-20807 GCA_949825065.1 Odontocerum albicorne
TTGATTGCAAGAGGTAGACACTTCATTCATTCCTCATAACAGTGTGGGTGATGATGAGATCGAATAAACTATAATTAATTACATTTAGATCAGTTTTTTAAATATGCATTTCCACAACATGAAATTCAAAGCACATGTTCTTTTATTTAACATATTTATGGATATTATATATTCATAATATATATAAGAGAATTTTACAATTGTTCGACAAATGAAACATAATCGCATAAAGCCAGTATAACGATCCAGCTAGGTTAGGCGAGTTGTGATTAATAAACGCGGTCTAAAGTCTCATCAGGTTATATTTCTGCGGTCAGCCGGCGGAAACAAAAGACTCGAGGAATGTGGAGTATAAATTAAATTAAAGAGCATTAAACTTGTCCAAAACAAATGGATTCAACTAACAGCGTAATATGAGTTTATTCACATTTTGTCTCTCTGCGCTATGGACCGAGAACCAAACGCTTAATAAAGCGATTGAGACATTGAAAAAAGTTTCATAATACAAGTGTAGAAAAAAACTTGAAGAGATTATTTTTTTTTAATTAAATACAAATTTAAAACACTCGTAAGATCGAAAACAAAAACGCTTAACTAATATTTTTAGCAATTGAAAAAAATATACAATTAAACATTACTAAGATGATTAAAAAATATAAGAAAAGGAGAAGCGCGTAAAGCGATTTTTAATAAACTTATATCGTTCAAAGAGCGCCCTTCAAATGTATATAAGCAAACAACTGTGCACCGGAGGAACAAAAAATCGAGATGTAAAACGGATTGAATAATAACAATTGATATAGCATTGTTTAGAAAATAGACACCTCGAAGGCGTTCTAACAAGGGAATTAAATCCACTATTAATAATAATAAAAATAAAATGACAATTTATATATTGTCGTTTAGAGAGCAGACTACTCAAGGGCGCTCTTACTCGCGATTCGGACTCACTATTATTAACAGATTAAAAATATTACAAAAAACTAAAACAAGTTGAGTGTAAGGATTGCAATATAGTAGATGCAGCCATTAGATTAGAAACTTCCTCGCATCTGCATATGTTTAGAAAAACATATCTGGTAAGAAAACTGCAGACAACTTACCAAGGAAAGACGTACTACAAAGAAACTTTTGTAGATCTTCCGATATGTGACAGAAACACATTCGGCTCTAGGTGCTGTGTTGTGTTCATATTCAAACGTAAATGATTGAAATATACAAAATATTACAAAAAATAAAAATACGCGTATGTTCCAAAAAACATTTTTGGTAAGAAACTCGCAGAAAAATTAACAAGACGAACAATAAGGAACTTTTGTGAATCTTTCAATATGTGATTGTAACACATACGCGTTTAGGTGGAATGTAGTGTTCATATATAAACATACATTTTTATAAGACCTCGAAAAAAGGATTGCCTTTAAATGCTTACTGAAACATGACACGCCAGCCATAGATCTACCATATCACTTGGAGGTAGACCATTTCACGCTAGGGGGGCAGCAACGGCAAAAGCTCTGTAGGAATACCTACCCAGATAAATAAATAAATAAATAATTGTCAAAATGAATAAGTGAATTGTTAAACACAATTGAATTAAAATAATTATTGTTAATAATAAAGATACAGGGGCAATGACCGATGAAGAATTCAGGGATTGTTACACGCTACGAACAACAACAATATTTACTATTTTATAGTATCTGCGACTCGCCTAGTCATCTCCAAATATAAATAATTAACCTACCGCCAGTCCATGCGCCAGAGCGAGATAGAATATGTATCGCGAACTGGTTCATTCATTGGTATAAATTGTCCACACTCTGAGAAATAAACATACTTTTATTGTCATCCATTCAACTGTCACGACGTATTATTTATTTACCTGCTGTCCACTTATCGATTTATATCCGCATTCCTGAGTCTATATTTATTGAAAATAAATCAAGATCATCATGACAAATAAAGACAAGCAATCCGCTATATTGATGACTGCACGAGAAGTAACGCAGAATCAGCTAAAACGAAGATAACGATGTCGATATCAAAATCATCAGCACGTTCTAATAGAACACACGCTACAAAGATAACGACCATCGCTACATTGGTGACCCCGAACGAAAACCGAACACGTACATCGACGAACTACACCATCGTTACATTGGTGAACCCGAACGAAAACCGAACACGTATTTCGACAACGACGTACCATCGCCACCATCGCCACCATCGTTACATTGACCCCGAACGAAAACTGAACATCGCCACAACGCTACATTAGTGAACCCGCACGAAAACCGAACCCGCACGAAAACTGAACCCGCACGAAAGCCGAACCCGCACGAAAACTGAACCCGCACGAAAACTGAACCTGCACGAAAACTGAATACATACCTCGACTATATCGAATACCGCCGACTCGACAGCAATGTCAGAACAAGTGCAACTCGACACCGCCATCATCAGCAGCAACGCAATGAGCATCATGAACAGTTTCGTCAACAAGATTTTCGAGTGCACCGCCGCCAACGCCAACCGCCTCGCCCACTACAACAAGATGAACATCATCACCAGCAGAGAGATCCAGACCACCGTCAAGATTCTACGCCCCGGCGAAATGGCCAAGCACGACGCCAGCAAGGACACCAGAGCCGTCACTCAGATACAACACTACATCTGATTTGGACGAGCCCGACGCCAGCTCACGTGAGGTCAGTCCTAGCGATCAGCCACACGATTTATAGGATTGCCTCCCGCGACGAACTACTGACCGACAAGATGCAGCAGCAGACAAGCATCGCTACAACATCGATACAACCACGAACATCGATACAACCACGCTACAACCACGCTGCAGCAACGAGCACCGCAGACTCCATCATCATCATCAAGCACCTGCAGATCAACCTTCCACCGCGGACGCCATCTGCAACTTGATCTCCGCCATCACCATCATCATCAAGCCACCGCAGATCAACCTTCCACATCGGAAGCCATCTGCAACTTGATCAACATCATTATCATCATCAAGCCACCGCAGATCAACCTTCCACATCGGAAGCCATCTGCAACTTGATCAACATCATTATCATCATCAAGCCACCGCAGATCAACCTTCCACATCGGAAGCCATCTGCAACTTGATCTACACCATCACATCATCATCAAGCCACCGCAGATCAACCCTCCACATCGGATGCCATCTGCAACTTGATCCACACCATCACCACCATCATCAAGTAATTGCAGATCCACCTTCCACCGCGGACGCCATCTGCAACTTGATCCACACAACCAATCACCGACGATCAACGCAACGACCAACCAAGCACCGCAGACAATTCAAATTTAGTGAGAGACGACCAAGCCTACCCCCTGTTTCCGCATCACCCATCTGACCGACAGATCTGGAAAAAAACGCCACGCGCTGATGTTATCCACGTACCTACTTCGACACGGGGAACGGACGACCAGCCCGACGTCAGATGCACCGGAACCTAACGTTCACGCAAGACACGCGCTCTCTGCGTTCACTAGGAAGGGAGCTATGTAGGAATACCTACCCAGATAAATAAATAAATAAATAATTGTCAAAATGAATAAGTGAATTGTTAAACACAATTGAATTAAAATAATTATTGTTAATAATAAACATACAGGGGCAATGACCGATGAAGAATTCAGGGATTGTTACACGCTACGAACAACAACAATATTTACTATTTTATAGTATCTGCGACTCGCTTAGTCATCTCCAAATATAAATAATTAACCTACCGCCAGTCCATGCGCCAGAGCGAGATAGAATATGTATCGCGAACTGGTTCATTCATTGGTATAAATTGTCCGCACTCTGAGAAATAAACATACTTTTATTGTCATCCATTCAACTGTCACGACGTATTATTTATTTACCTGCTGTCCACTTATCGATTTATATCCGCATTCCTGAGTCTATATTTATTGAAAACAAATCAAGATCATCATGACAAACAAAGACAAGCAATCCGCTATATTGATGACTCTGCACGAGAAGTAACGCAGAATCAGCTAAAACGAAGATAACGATGTCGATATCAAAATCATCAGCACGTTCTAATAGAACACACGCTACAAAGATAACGACCATCGTTACAGCTCTATGATAATAACCCAACGATTCAGAAATATCAATGTATTCAATGAAGATGAGATCGACCACAAAATGAAAAAAAAACAATGTAAGAACAAAGCTAACATGTTATCCGTTAGACTAACAGCGTCGTCAAAAAATACATTCTTAGTCATAAACGTAATTTTTTAAATTTTTAATAAAGCAATTTTATTAATAATTACTCATTATTAAAATACAATATAATTATTATCTTGTATTCTTTACGAATGTGAATATTTAAAAAAAAACGAATTCAAAAGGATTTATAGAGATGAAAATATGCAAATCAAATAAAAAAATATACATACCAAGTGCAAGGGGGTTACAATTAATTAATTAAAACACATTCATGAGACTATTTTCAAAAGATTCATAGCAGAAGGGGAAAATTAATGAAAATATCTACATATCTTGGACAGTCTATCGGCAAGGGAGTAACAATAAATTCAAAAAGATTCATGCGACTGTTTTAAAAAGGATTTCTAGGAGAGAAATTAAATATAAAATAGGGTACAAATTCATGAAAATATCAACATATCTCGGTCAGTCTATCGGCAAAACAGCAACGATTAATAAATTCAAAAACATTCATGAATTATAATCCTTAACACCTGATAATTTTTATATTTGTTCACATTTTTTTATTCTCCCCTTCAATGAGTGGCGTTTTAAATTATAACACAGAGAATAGTTGAATTTATAGGTGGCGGTACCTGTGTGGTTTGTCGCATTATATTCACCCCATTCAGTCCATTAGGAGAAGGGAGTAAGAAGTAAGAATAAGAATGAGCCGAGTTGAATAATTCATATTTACTTTGACTTTTATCGTAACAAATGCTGACGTGTCATTTAAAATACGCGTCAGTGGCAACCTTATCCATAAAAATACTGAAGTGATAATATCTGTACACGTAATGCTGAAAAACGATTGAATTACACCACAGTGAAACAAATAAAGAAAATTGACAGAAACACTTAAAAAAATAGGCAGAGATTTTCGTGTAGAAAAGAATATCTTAAATACAATAGTTTTATAGACAATACATTGCAAAAAGTAGACCCGAAACTAATTCTGGGAGAAAACATTGTCTGTTTTATCTATAGTTTTACAGACAATGCATTGCAAAAAATAGAACCGAAAATAATTGTGAGCGAAAACATTATCTGTTTTATCCATAGTTTTACAGACAATGCATTGCAAAAAATAGAAACGAAACTTATTGTGGGCGAAAACATTGTCTGTTTTATCCAAATTTTTACAGACAATGCATTACAAAAAATAGAACAGAAACGAATTGTGGGCGAAAACATTGTATGTTTTATCCATAGTTTTACAGACAATGCATTGCAAAAAATAGAACCGAAACTAATTGTGGGCAAAAACATTGTCTGTTTTATCCATAGTTTTATAGACAATCCATTGCAAAAAAATAGAACCGAAACTAATTGTGGACGAAAACATTGTCTGTTTTATTTATACGAGTATCATAGTTTTATAGACAATGCATTGCAAAAAATATAACCGAAATTAATGATGCGCGAAGACAGTCTGCTTTATAGATAAGCTCAGTGGTTTTTATGTGTTTTTCGTTTCATAGCACTCGAAAAAAACACAAATTCCAGCTTCGTCGATGTAAGTCGTTGCAAATGGAACCAGGATTCTCAGGAACTTAAAGATCCAGCAAAAATATTCATCCTTTTCTGGTATCCAAAACTCGTAAGATGTCACATCTGCTATTGTGCATTGCATTAAAATTAACTGTAATTATAAATAATTTCGAATATCCCAATGTGTACACTTTAAAAGCATAAGTTTAAATACTTAAGTCTACTAGACATAATGCTAAATACCTTAAATTTAATATATTGGACAGTTTTAATTCCATTTGTTAAATGCATACAAATTGAGGTTATTAAAATAAATATAACGTTTCCTTAATATTCATTAGTCTTTTTTTTGTCTATTTACTTTAATATCCATTTACTATTTGTCAATGTACCTGTCATGTAGGAAATTTTGAACGAGTCCCCATCGACCAAGAATGTTTTTTTTTAATAAATATTTTTTAATAAGTATGGCTCTACAAACATGAACATACGATTTTGAAATTTGAATGTGATTTTCGGATGGTGTCTAACAGTCATTAATATTTGTCTACTTTTACACTCGTATACTCAACTCCGTTGACGTTATGCATCATGGAGGTTTAAAATTAGCTTTACTTATAGTACATTGCTCACTGAATGGAAACATCAAATTTGGTTGCATGGCTTTTAAAAAAGCTGAATACACTGACCACATTGTTTTTAGTATATAAAAACACAACGAGGACCTCCGTGGCCTAGTTGGTAAGCTACCTGTATTTAAACGATTATTTAGAAGAAAGACGATAGTTAGATTTCCGTTGGTGCCCATTTTAGAAAAAAAAGAACATGAGTTCGGTGTTTATTTCAGATCTCTTTAACATATATAGTTCGTTACATAGCAAAAAGCTCGCAAAGTTGTACTGGTTACACAGAAAGTGGAATAAAATATGATACATGAAAACGTTTCACTTAAGAACTTGTGACGAGTTATTAATGAAAGTTTTCGTTTAAACCTTTAGATCACAATGAGCTAACAGCAGCAAAGGTTATAGGGTATATATACGAATATAACGAGCATAAACATAAAAAAACACTTCTCTATAAGAAATTCTACGAAATGGCAAAATACAAATTCGCGGGATTTTCACGTGGGGACGACACTTCGGAGAGAAAAAATATGGCGAGAAACCGGATGATTATGTTAAAACATTTAAATTTCATGGCAATAAATATCCCCTAGGTGGAATTTCGCAATGCTTGCAAGACAGATTTCAGCAGACATTTGTGAAAATACCTGTGTAAAGAACAAAAGTTGGCAAAGCGCGAACGAAAGGTATATGCGGTTTACATCTGTAACTGACATGGAAATCTAATGGACGAAACTTGTACGTGAAGGCGTATGGAAGTAAAAGGGCGCGCTTAACCTGAGCCGCGCGCCGTATTCAATTCTTCCAGCAGATTGTTTCCACTTTGTGTATGAACAGAAACAAAAAAATACACGACAGACTTTCCTTTGGCACGTGCGAGCATTGACGTTGTATTCAGTTAACGTTTTCGTATGTAAGGTGACAAACTATTCTCGAAATGTTTATACCAGAAAGAAGGCAAAATAATATTCCCATAGAGTACCTTGAGATCTCCATTTATTTACTTCAACGCAAATATACTTGCATATATTTTGAATATAAAATAATCTCAACAGACGTTACATATGATGGGGAAATGTGGACAATACAGCCAAAAACTGCAGAACTCATAGACATTCCCAAAAAGTGCCTTAAGGTAACCATTTATTTACTTCAACACAAATATAATATTATTTTTGAAGATACGATAATCCAAACATTAAAAGTATTCGATGGAGAAACGTAGACCGTACCAGTAAAAACGAAAGGAATCTTGGACAGATTTGAAAGAGAATATCTAAAATAATCTATGAAGCAATCAATTCAAATAGTCTGGAGAATAAGACATAAATAAATATACAATATTTATAGAAAGTGAATGTATAGTAAAAAGTTTAAAAATAGGAGAATATGCATGACAAGATGTATAAACTAAGACCATGATACAAAACTTACGGCATACTACGTATTTAGCGTTAGCCTCCGTATAAACGTGATCGAAGCGAAAATGATCAGAATAGAATGAAATAAAGATATGTCCTTTCTGCCTACCGTAAAAGGGATTTTGTGTGACATCAATGATACTGAATTACGGAGAGACTTACATGGGAAATATATGTTCAGTGAATGTACGAGTAGTTGGCGCCAATTCCAAAAAACACCGTCCATGGAAGTACCGAAAGAACCCCACTATGCTGGACTAATGAAATCACATCAGGAAGTTTCTGGGTGTAAAGAACTGGGTACGAATTGAATAAAGTGCGATCGAAAAGAGATAGGAGACCGTTATTTTTGTCTTCTTGTAAAATAAATGGTATTGTTATTTTATTCAGAATAATAACAAATCAAGAACAAATAACCAAGATGCTATTGTCACTAATCGGTCTCCTTTTTTAGATGGTCTAAATACACAATTTGGATACCTCTTCAAATATCTCAAGAAATATTGCATAAGTCTAACTGTTGGTTTTTTCTCAATAGAAATGTCCCACATGCAGATCTGAAACTATCTAGAATTTATCGATCTAGGCTAATTAATTATATTTAATCATTCAAAAACAGAAGATATATTTTATTACAAACCCGCGCCAAATAAATCATGTTTTCATTTAAAAACACGTATTTATCGTATATGGTATATGAAGCGCGGAATGAAATTAATTTATTTTTAATATGAATATTGTATGAATTATTTATTTTTGTTGAAGATGTTTTATTTTATTGTAAAGTCAACAAGTTAACAAACAATATTTGTTAGCCTATTTAAAAAAAACTTTTAATTACTAAATCTATTTTTAAAAACCAAATTTAAACACTAATTTAAATTGTTATCAAAATAATAGATAAAACAAAGGGTTTGTGATAGAAAAATTATGTCTGGACATGACCGAATGTTCAATATAAAAAAAATATATTTGATAAAAGTTAAATATGTTTCTAAAAATGGGAAGTTAAATAACAAATAATTCATGGACAAAAACTCCATGGTTAAATAAATCTAGGGAATAAGCCGAGCCGAAATAATCCAGTACATTGTGAAAGCGCAAGTACATAACGCTGGCAAAATCAGGCAATGTAGGACTTCATTTGAATAGGGATTATCTTAAGAATCTCCTAGTGTAGCTGCTGAATACAGAATACTGTAAACAGTGCCCCTAATATTCTTGACCATTTGCCAGAGTCATTAGCAAACAAGCGGATAAAAGAAAATTTACCCAGATACGAGGAATAACGTCAAACACTCCATCTATGTTAGCCTAAAACTAATTCAAAATTCTTTATTTATTTTTCATTCATGAAACATTAGCAAAGCGTGAATATATTTATACGGTCATTCAAGTGGACGATATTAGAAGTAAATAAGAAATAAATTACGATAGGACATTTTTCGTTATCGCGTATGATAAAACGCATGTACGTGAAATAGTTTATTGTGTGCAAACTGTTGCACTTCCAAAAGCACACAGTCTTGACAGATCAAACTCAAAATTTCAATAATAAAGATATTAAAGTTACATGATGATCGGCATGTTTAATCTGCTGCAGCCATTCGTTAGGCAGAGTTTTTAACATATCGCTATTCTACAGTTACTTAATAGCGATATATAAATTCATGATACTCGTAAGCCGCATATTCACTACAGAAAAAATATTTATTCAGATGTAACAGCCTAAAAGTAAAACTAGTCCGCAAGTAAATTCGTCAGGAATCGAACTAGAAGCGCCCGCTTGCTTAGCGTGAATACTAACCGTTATATCGCGGCCGTCGACAAGTACATAACCTATTACAGGACGTTTTACGAATTTTCTCCATGCTAATAAAGTAAAAAAATTAAATATGCAATAAAGGAGTGTAAAAGGCATTAACTTGAAAAACTTCAGATTTTACAGCCTTTTTCTCGTATTTTTTGCAAATTCCTCTGGTCCTAATGAAATATTATTAGGTGTACAAATAAGTTTCCGCCGTTTTTTATAAAAAAATGGGCATTTATTGTGAAAGAACGGAACCTCATGTTTTATTCGAAGTAGTACCCATCGCTTGCCACTACTTTTCCCCATCTTTCTGTCAGCATACGAATACCGCGTCAGTCATCATCATCATCTTTTGAGGCTATCCACGAATCGACTCAATTTTTGGTATCTTCATATGATGTGAAGTGCTGCTCAGACAGGCCATGCGTCATCGATCAAAACAAGTGGTAATCAGAAGGAGCAATGTCTGGTGAATACAGCGGGTGGGGTAAAACTTCTCAATTGAGTGTTTCCAAATAGGTTTTGACCGGTGCCGCAACATGTGGACTAGCATTATCATGCAGGAGAATAATTTTGTCGTGTCTGGCGTAGTAGTGGGCGCGCTTTTCCTCGAGTGCTCGACTCAATCTCATCAATTATGTTCGGTAGACAGCCCCAGCAATGGTTTCATTCGGTTTGAGCAACTCATAATACACGACACCAAGCTGATCCCACCAAATACACAACAAGAGTTTTTTTCCATGAATATTTGGCTTAGCCGTAGATGTTGAAACATGACCAGGGGATCCCCATGATTTCTTCCTTTTTGGATTATCATAATGGATGCATTTTTCATCACCAGTGACTATATGGTGCAGAAAACCCTTTCGTTTATGCCTGGCAAGCAGCATTTCACATGTGGAAAATTGGCATTCAAAGTTTCTCCGTGTCAGTTCATATGAATCCCAATTTCTTTGTTTTTGAATCATTCCCAATGATTTCAACCCATGTGAAATTGCTTGTTGAGTCACTCCTAATGTAAGTGCAAGTTCTTCTTGCGTTTGGCACGAATCTTGATCCAATAATACTTCCAATTCCGCGTCTTCGTACACTTTCGGCCTTCCGCTACGTTCTTTGTCTTCGATGTCAAATTCACCGTTCTTAAACTTTTGAAACCACTCACGACAACTTCTCTCACTTAAGGCAGCCTCACCATATGCTTCTACAAGCAACCGATGCGCCTCAGCTGCAGATTTCTTCAAATTGAAGAAGTAAATCAAAAGTTCCCGCAAATGACGCTTATTCGGCTCAAAACTTGACATTTTCGAACACAAAAAAATATGTTATACTGATAAAAATTCACTAATATTTCAAGGTCATGTTGTTGACAGATGTCCAACCTTACGATAATGACATTTTACATCTGACAATTTTAACCATAACTTACTGGTGGCGCCAACTTTTGTCAAACGGCGGTGACTTATTTGTACACCCAATAATATATTCAAAATCAGAGCATTTAAATTTTGTCGAAATATATGAATTAAAAAAATTATACAACCATAAATTTTGATCGCCAAATTATTATCAAATGAAGGTCGCGGATTCGACGGTTCCAATTTAAAACGCCCACAAATATAAAGAACGATAACGCTGTAAAAGCAGCAGGGGTATAAAGTTGGGGGACCAATTTCCTTCTTGGGGGAAATGTGAATAATCGGTGAGAATATGGTTTCCGAAAGCAGACCCTGTGACAAAGTATATAAAATGGGATTGTAAACCTGCAGGATGTGTACATTTAATAAAACATAAAATACCATCAAAAACGTAATAAAAAAACGAGAAAATTTAAAATACACATGTATAGACGAGGGTGCATCAAATCTAAACGAGATTTTTGTTTTAGAGCGTGTAATTTTAAACGGAGCGCGCGGTCGCCTCGAGGAGTGTTGGGTGGGGATATCAGGAGTGGGACGAGCGTTCAACCGGCCTTGGCAGATTCCATCATTAGTATGGCACACGATGTCTGATAAAGATGTGCATCCGTCGATTAAGCAACGCATAATTATCAAGTTTTTCGCTCGTGAGGACGTAAAACCGGCCGAAATTCTGCTGAGATTGACGGCACAGTTCGGGGATCAAACAATGTCAAAGCACCGTGTGTTTGACTGGCATAAGGAGTTCAAGAAAGGCCGTGAAAGGGTCGAAAACGAGAGCCATGATCGTCGCCCACGGACGAGCATTAGCAAACAGAACATTAACGCCATTGGTAATCTTCTAGAAGGCGACCGATGTTTGACGGTTTCGAAAATTTGTTCTGAGATATTAGGAATAAGTTATGGGAGCACTAAATCCATAATCACAAAGGAACTTCCGTAAAGTGTCTGTTCGATGGGTCCCATATCTTATGACTGCAGAGCAAAAGTTGGCACGTTTGCACGTCTGTGAGCAGCTCTTGGCACGGTTTGCACAAGAAGGGAACGCATTTTTGAGTCGTATCGTTACCCGCAATGAAACTTGGGTACACCACTACACGCCCGAGTCGAAACAAGCCAGCCAGCACGGAGTGGAGAAAGAAGGATGATGTAGGCCCTGTGAAACTCAAAACTCGGCTGTCAATTGGTAAGGTGCTTGTGACCGTTTTTAGCGACCGGCGCGGCATTTTGCAAATCGATTTTTGCATCGTCGCACCATCAGTGCGATGTACAACTGCGAGCTTTTAAGTGAAGTTAAACTTGCTTATCGATGCAAAAGACGTGACCAACCGATACGAGAAGTGATTCTTCTCCATGACAACGCACGGCCCCATACTGTAGCTGAAACATGCGAACAATTGGACGAAATTAGTTGGAGACGACTGAAACACCCTCCCTATAGCTGATTTATGATTTATCGCCCTGCGACTTTCATCTCTTTGGGCTACTGAAAGAAGCTCTAGGAGGTCAACGATTCAACGACGACGATGTAGAGGGGTTTGTGCGCAATTAGTTGCTGACACAACCGTTAACGAGTTTGATTCCCGTTGATATCCAGATTTTTTTTTAAAAGGGTTCCTTCATAAAATGTTAATTAAATTAAGTCTCCCAGTTAAGACCTTAGATTGAGGAAATGTCGGAGACGGATCATTCTGAACTCACAAATATTCGTCGTTGCTGAGCCTCGTAGTCGAGGATCCCCTCGCCATTTCAACATGAATTCAATTGGAAAACGAAGCTGTGCCGTGAAGTTTTTTTCTCTTTCTTCCCCTTTTCTTTCATTTATGTGAGTAAGCCGTTGCACACCAGCCAACTCACCGGCCACACCACTGCACTGGATTCAATTATACACATGAAGTGAGAAGATCGGAGCACACGGGTATGTTTTTGAAAGAATAGATATGACCGAAGTTATAGATAACCTTAAACCCCCGAATACTAGGCGGATAAAATGCCTGTGTCATTCGAGGGGAGTAGCACAGCGCGTGAGACCTTCCGCACGGAAGTCCAGTGCGTTGCCGCGCCGCCATGTACCTCCTCACCAATATTAAAATATATGGAGTCGCCAAAAGTTTTCATTCTCACGATTGATACAATAGAACATGCGACTATCGTTCATATTTTGTTTTCACAATATTTACAAATAAAAAAAAAACACTTCACTTTAATTGGGTAAGGAATTGTTAAATAAACTTAACGCGATAAGTAAAATATTTTTTAATCTATATAGTAAAAGTGGTGTAGTGACATGTATTGAAGTTAGTTAACTACACTAACTGGCCGACACGACATCTACACCTCATATAGAACAACTACCCAACAACAAAAAAAACACTGAGTGCAAGGATAGATGGAGAGGAGTCATTAAGGGGCATCATGGGAATCACGATGCTCAGTCATCAGCTACACGACAGTATGCTGATGATTTTTTATTTAAAAAAAAATATTTTTTTTATTAAATAAATGAGTGAAAAAATGTTGTCTAAACCTGATACGCGTTATGAATGAGAAACTTGTACAGGGCGATTTTTTTTTTCAGGAAATATAATTTAGAGAATAAGAGCACGTATTCAGAGGAACTAAGTCATGGTTTAACCGGAGATGATACCAACGCATCATCTCGCTTGAAACTCAGCACAAAAATCACATACTGAATATAAAAGTAAGGTTTTTATTGATCACCAAGTTAACACGTTCTATAAGCATAATGAAAATAGGGTATGCTGAAGTAAGCTCAACTCAAAGGTGATAACCCTTTAAAGAGTGTGTACGTTGAAATATAGCGGCTGCGATCTGCACTGTATTTCGAGCATTTACGTCGTATTTACTTTGCAATTTAACTCTTTTTAGCAACAAAAATAACAATATCACTCTGGGAAAAAGTATACATGTGCCACCAATAAATCGAGTGTCACCAATACAACGTATGTCACCAATAACTTTATAGAGTATAAGGATTAAATAATGTAATAAATGGTACTTGAGCAGAATTTTTAGGACATTAGAAAATAATGCAGATTGAAAAATGATACAAAGCTTGAGATGACGAAGTGTGCCGAGATGTTTTGGTCAAATAGAAAGAACCAAGGATGTACGAGAAGTTTGGAAAGACCTAAAAAAATAGCATGACTAAAAAAACAAATTTTGAAAGAATTCTAAAAGCGTTTATAATATGAAAGTATTCATAACGAGGTGTATGAATGTAGCAGAACTGAAATATGTGTGCCAGGATAGAATGAGGTGGAGATGTGTTCTTTCTACCTAACGCTTCTGAGTTTTTTTCGACACTTTTTCAAAAGGCTTAGAAAAACAGCCCTATTTTAAAAACGGCATCTGAACATTTGAAATTTTCAGAAATACACGTATACGAGTATGTTATATATTACGTCTAATGTTATATATTAAGCAGTAAATGTCAAACAGCAATCTTATTATATTTTATTTCTAAATGACACCAAATATATTTTGGATCATTTAAACCCCGTTATCTATATTTATTTACATAGTAAAAACAAATTTCTCGAAAGTTTCAACGACATAACGACAAAGTAAATTTTATACGTTTCCAATCATTTCAATGTACATAAATGCGAAACAGTAAAACAAAGAACGCATTAAATTTACTGTAATAGTCGTGAATAGTAGGTTAATAAATGGTTATCGTCTTTACGTGTCCCATATTGAGTGCAAGGGAGAAATGCACTATACAGAAATTCACGCATAAGTAATGTGACTACAAATTGTAAAAAAATATTTTCAGATGTTTTGAAATAAAAGATTGACTAGTTACTCTGCATTTTAAAATTCTACTGATATAAAAATTCTTAATGTCTCAGCATATTCTACCAATAGATGTACATAAGTAAAAAATATGAATGTTAACAGACCAAATAGTACGCGCAAATCACCCTTGTACCGCAACCACCAATCACCTCATAAGTTTAGCCATCTACGACATGCCTCTTAAATCAATGCTTTTAATTATGTTAGATGATAACGAATGCAACCTTCGAGTGGTTTCAGTAACTAAACATCAAACTGTCCTTTCAGGTGTGGGGTTGTAACCTCATCACCGCAGATCTCCATTTGATCTCTGGCCAACTATTTCACTCAGTTCAGTCCCAGCCTTTTCATACGTAATAATTCCTACACTATTTGCTTTGTCTAACTTTTTTTCAGACACCCTACTGGCCACCTTCCATGTTTCTAAACAGTGTAAGAAAAATCAAGAAACGTCATTATGTCGAAAACACGTAGAAAATATTCATTAATAAAACTGCACGTTATCCTGAAATTAAATTGAAAGTAACATAAATCCTAATGTCTACCAAACAGATCCTAAAAAACGTAAAAAAGAACTTTAGAATTAATGACGTCAGTCGACGGGGACGACGTAACAGTCCTATTACTTATGCATTGCCCCAATATTTGCGCCAGATTTAAAACGTAGGAATGCCATCTCGCCAACCCCGAGGGAAATAAATGTTATGAATAGAGTTACGATCGCATGAAATAAGATGGTACAGAATAGAGTGCAAGCGCAGAAAGCAGTCTTCCTGGGTTTGCATTGTAGTCACAGTACTGGACTTGTATTATGCAACGCCATCGATGCGGTTTCTTCCATTACAATTACATACAAAAGACAAAAATATGCATTTCACAATTGTGTAGGACAGTTAAAGAGAAGAACTTAAGATTTCACAGAGTTCAGGAGAAAGTTAATGAAAAGTATTTTCAATGCATTCAATACCACAACAAAAGTAGTACAAGACATAAAGCTATGTTATGTATTACGTAAGTTTAAATTTTCAAGATATATTATACGAGGGTCATCCAGAAACTAAGGTTACAAGGGCTCCTGATGCCGGGGGAATTTTTTTGTTTCAAAGTTGGTACACCTGGCGTGTAGGGGGGATTCTAACGGTCAGTTTATGTGGTCCCGCGTGTTTGTCGGCCATTTTGTTCAGTCACAGTAAATTCTTCCGATTGAGAGGTCGTCGCGCGCTCCCGCCAACTCTCGTCCGTGCGAGACCCGCGTGGTCGTCAGCTTTTTGACTTTGCAGAACAATACCAACGCGAATATCCATCGGAAGCTCGTGGAAGTTTATGGTAGTGATGTGATGAGTCGACAACATGTCACGAAGTGGGTTAGGTTGTTCAGAGAAGGCCGCACTGATACGACGAGGCAAGTCAGTGATTTCTGACGAATTTCTGCAAAAAATTGAAGAACAGGTGCGAAATGACCGCCGTGTGACACTTGACGACCTTTACGAAGAATTTCCTGACATTTCTCGAAGTCTCCTTTTAATATTGTGTCGGAAAAACTTGGTTACAAGAAGTTGTGTGCGAGATGGGTGCCCAGAATGCTCACACCGGAGCACCGTCAAAATCGCGTGACCGCCACGCGTCAATTTTTGGATCGTTTTGCACAGGAGGGAGAAGCTTTTCTGGACTCTATCATGACCGGATGAGACGTGGGTGTGTCACTACACCCCAACAATTTTCTAACGATCAGAAGGTCGAGGAAGCTGTGAAGAAGTGGCTTAAAGAGCTGGCGGCGGAGGTCTATGACACAGGCATACAAAAGCTGGTGCCCCGACTACAGAAATATCTTAATCTCAACGGCAATTACGTTGAAAAATAGTTTAATATCTTTTTGAAGTATCCTGTGAATTTCAATTAAATACAAGCATTTTTCGATCCTACATAAATGTTCTAACCTTACTTTCTGGATGACCCTCGTATATACAATACATAAATTATTTTCATATTTTTTTCTCATATCGCAATATTGTTTTTTTTAAATATGCTTTTGATACACTTGTCACCTCTAATGTAACTTAGTTTCAATTTTATTTCATTTATACGAGTAATTAAAAAAGGTTGGTTTTTATTTACAATTTATTTTTGTAAAGCTGAATTTTACGTTTTATATATATTTTTTCTCACTATACGAATCAGAGAAAGCTGTAATGTACAAATGATTATTTTAATTAATCAATTTAAAATTAAATGGAGTTTAAATGGGGTCCTTCTGGAATAGACATAAAAGACTTATCGTTTCGCCTTTCTATACTCATATGACAAATATACCTCTTCCACATCTAAATATCTCGACATACATACTATTCTATTTCCCATACTTTTTACCTTTCTCTCAGTTAATACATTGACTGCTGAATGTGCTAAAAAATGTATATATTCAAAAACTATATAAAAAAGGTGGGAGCACATATTATGAATTACAATACGTGTAAACCCTAAAAAACTTTATCAGTAACGTTCAACTACTCCGGGCTCACTTATTTTTTAATCCATCCAATAAAATCAGCATACAACGGCGCTGGACGTTTTGCGTTTGACCCAGGAAATGTTAAAATTAACACCTATAGGCGTTTTCAGCACTGAAAGTGTTAAAATTTATCTATATCCTTTCATTCTTCCCTCGGTCTAAACCTTCCTCATTTAAGACATATTTGTTTCCGTATTCAGCAACTCATTCTTACAGTGTAGTCAAAATATCTCACGACTTCTTTTTCTTAATTCTTTGTATAATATCTTTGTATGGCTCCTCTTTTCTTATTTTTTTGTAAAATATCCTTCTCTAAAAAAGAACATTTTAATCCAATAATTCTTCGTTTTGTGATAAAGAGAAATAAAACAATGTACTCGTATGTATAAAAAGCAAATAGAGAGTAAGTTGCTCTGAAAGGCAAATCGTTAAATGGATGATCGATCAATATTACTGTTATCGTAAATTTTAAGTTGCGAAGACGTTCAATATTTATCAATTTATAAAATACGGGTGTCATTCAAATTCGACAGAATTAACTTTATTTAATGACTGCAACCGTCATTAAAAATTGGGTGAAACTGTTGACCGAAGAATATTAAATGAACGTTTATACGCAAAAACGATTCACCCATAAACCATACTTATTTGGTTTAATCGAATAAACTTTCTCAATCCTGAACGTGTAATGTGAATAACATGCTTAAAATTCAAAGTGAAATTTTAACAAATCAAAGCTAAATTTTGTCTAAAAGTAGAGAAAAATTAATTTTGTAAGTATACGTATGCACATTTTGTGCATTACTAAAATGGATGCAATATACCTGACAATAAAATTGATTTGAAACTCCGACCTATGTCGGAAGATCGAGAAGTGCGTTGAAGCGCTAATAACCTTTGGTTATTGGAAACTTTATATCTAGAATCGCATGATTAGAAGACAAATCAAATTACCAGAATCTAGAATGTCGAATGTCACTGAAAATACACTTCCCGCATCTAGACTTTTGCCCAGATAACTTAGGAGCTCTAAGTGATAAACAAGGGGAAATATTCCATCAGGATATTCACAGAATGGAACAATGATATCAAGGAAGGTGGGATTCTAGTATGATAGGGGACTACTGTTGGTTTTTTTTATAGAGAAGGTGACACGTATTTCAATATTTTAACAAAAAAAATTATTTCATATTTTAACAAAAAAAATGTTGCTAGTAATCTGTTTATGGTTGTTTACTATAATGTAGGGGCTTCTAAGTTATCTAATTTGAGTTTTCATTCAATTTAATATACAATCTCTAAAAAAAAAGTTGATTCGATGAACAAAAAATTGGTATATAAGGTCAATTTTTCTTATGGTAATTCTTTTTTATTCTGCTTTTTTTATTTTCCTACATTGTATTCTGTGTCTAAATTTTGTATTTCAGGAATTTATTTATTTTCATTGTTGTAATTACGACTTTTGAAATGCGTAAAAACGTACTTATTTTATTAAAACACTCTCCTTTCTGTTACACAAAAATGTTACGTGTTACAAACTTTTCCCTGCGATTTTCGTAATCAACAAGATCAATTTAATAAGAATCAGCTAATTTAATATTTGTTATAGACAAAAAGTTAAAATTTGTTAACTAGTGTAATTTTTTTCCAACAGAAAATGGAATTTATGCAGATTTCTAGTAAATGATGTCTCTTAAGTTTTTAATTAATTTGCATAAATCACTGGGAGAAAAACGTTTTTTTTATAACTTCCTGTCCCAACCAATGACACTTATTTTACATTACAGCGTTTTTTCTCGCTTTAAAACAATGCATCATTTTTTGTAGCGCAAAGCGCATAGTAGGATAAATTTAAAAAGAGAAATATTGCTGCTTCAAAAATGTCAGTGACAAAGGAGAAAGCGCTCTAGAGCAAACTCGTGCAACCTGCAACAGTTTGTGAGGAGGAATACGATGCATTTATGACATTAAATTTGTTATTCTTAAATAAATATTAGTGCACAAAGTAAATGCTAGAAATGACAAAGTCTGAAAACTGAGTAATAAAAACCAAAATTCTAATTTCGAAACAATATTTTTTTCCGAAGTTGTGTTCATATCCGTCACTTTCTTGTTGTTAACAAGCGTTGAAACATTTTGTTTTCAAAAAAATCTATAAACTGAACCTTTAGAATATTTATTTGCTCTGAAGTCAAGTTCTACTAAGTTTCAAATGCATACAGTAAAAATCTACGCAAAAAAATATCGATTCTACTGCGTTTCAAATGCAAACAGTACATGTACGCAAAACATAGACTAATCTTCATTTTTAAGAGCATTTCTATTAGGTCAAATTATGTATTTTTTCAGTTTAAGCTACTGCGTAGAAGAGCGTTTTTAATATACTATATATAATAATAAAATAATAATTTATGTTACGCCGTTTAGAGAGCAACCTCTCCTCTCCTCAAGAGCACTCATTAATATTTCATTGGCATGGCATTTCATTGGCATGGCATTTCATTGGCATGAGACAAATATTTGTTTGATAAATAAGCAACTTTAAAATTTAAAATCTGATGTTTTTTTAGTGCTGGTTACAAACTCGGCAAAGGCGATTTGGAAAATAGTAATAACTAATTGATTCGTTTCCATGACTACACTAATTATTAATAATTACGTCACGTGTCTCCAATAAATAAGATGCAACAGGGATTGCATCTATCAGATCTTACACCAAGCATGTAATTTCGATGTTTGGACAAGTTGGCATATGTTGTTAGTTCTGTATAGCCCCACAATGACATTTGATGCTACTTTCGTTCTAAAAACCCCATCTCGGCATGTTCACCTTACATCTGGAGGCTATTCAGGGTTCACGAACAGAATAATGAATAACTAAATAACATTTAGAAAATAATACAGTATGCGATATATGAAGGGTTATAACTATAAACAACAACAAGGGTTAAACTTTCAATGTCGTCATAGTCATAAAATAAACTATTTGTGTTTATTAAACAAATATTTTTATGCAAAATCTCCTTTATAATATTGTATTTCAAACAAAAAAAATTAATTGAGAAGTCGAAAAAAAAAATTCCGTCATCTTCACCTAATATGAGAATAGGAAGATACATTTTTCCGAAGGCTTTAACATAAAAAATATTTAGAACACTTTTAAAAAACACACTTTATTAAAACGTAACAAAAATGCTTATGAATACAAGCATAATACTGATGAAAATAAGGACTGCGCAATTTGAAATTAACTATCGGAAAATACATGCTAAATAGCGAATGAAAATAAATATCTTGAATATCCTATTTCTAAGTCAATATTACGCCAGTACCTTTCGGCTAATTGAAATGCATTCCCCGGTACGCGAGATCTCCTGGGAGGATTGTTTAATCGACCGAAAAATAGTTTTATAAATGTATGTGGTTAGTAGCAAACTGTTAAC